>JAINUG010000017.1:1610939-1810939 GCA_029706075.1 Aldrovandia affinis
TTGATTTATTTATGGATTACATTTTATTTATTGATGTATTTATTTTGAATATTGATTTATTAATTTACCTACTTGTTAATGTATTAATTAATGTGTGTATTTATGTATTATTTTGACCAAATACTTATGATTCTCCATACATTTTCAGCTCAGTTTAACTGTAAAATAATATCATTCTCAGTTTGGAAGTTTTCATGTAATACCTTAGAGTTGAGTCTAAGAGCACAGCTATACATTGATATTAATTGAATACAAAAAATCTTACCCGCGTTCTTGTTTGCTTTCTCAAGTAAAGTTGAGATAGCAAATTCGTCTTCTTTCAGGCTGTTGTCTGTCAAGGAATTGAAATCAAATAAATGAATGAATGAGAAATACTGAATAAGTAATAATTCTACAAAAGGAACTTAATAGGGCCCTATTTTGGTGAATTAGGACGGTGTTGGTAACGCAGACGCAAAGTGAAGATGGTGGCGCTTTAGGGCGTGTCTAACGCAATTTCGGTAATTTCGTGATTTAGGACGATGTGGGTGTGGTGGGGTTTGGTTTCATAATGACCAATCAGAACACCTATTTTCTATCCCTTTAAATACCAGTGCGCTAACGATATAGCAAATTGGCAATTTCCTGACTTAATATTTTGAGACCTACATTGTTAAAAGAAAGTGTTTTATTTTACCATCTTTTTTTCCCTTATTTGTAGGCTTTCCAACTTAAAAAAACAACGTTTTCTTTTCTTCTAACTTAATGTAATTGTTAAATGGAAAGCAATAAATAACAAACTCACAACTGCAACTAGGCCTGTTTCATTTATGTTCGTCATGCAGTAGGCCTACATGTGTCACCCTGAAGTGTGCATCACAAACCACCTGGATATTAATGGAGTGGACCCTTCCGATTCACATAAATGATACCGTGATCAGATGCACATGTGTGCAGACCCCAGGAATCCACATTGCGTATAAAAATCCTGTTTAGTTCTCTGCTGGCTGTCGGGTGTAGGAAAAGTAATAACCTAATTGGCATGTTGGACAAGACTGGAAGAAACTGCATGTACAGCCGAACTGATAGCCGCCTGGCAAACACCGGCTACCAAACCCAGGGTATCGCTCATTATCCATTAATATCCAGGTGGTTTGTGATGCACACTTCAGGGTGACACATGTAGGCCTACTGCATGACGAACATAAATGAAACAGGCCTAGTTGCAGTTGTGAGTTTGTTATTTATTGCTTTCCATTTAACAATTACATTAAGTTAGAAGAAAAGAAACGTTGTTTTTTTTAAGTTGGAAAGCCTACAAATAAGGGAAAAAAAGATGGTAAAATAAAGAAGAAGAGAAATAAATAAATAAATAGAGGAACTTACCAAAGCTTTGGTTCTCCTCCTCTTCAACAGTGATGTCAGATGAAGCCTGGTTTATAAATATGAATGAAGCAGGTACAGTTTGCTTTCAGGAACCATGCAATTATACACAGTGTTCAGTCATATTCATTTTAGACAACAGGGAAATGAATTATATCAGTGTTAGAATGCATGTGCATGAAAAATGCATGCTCAATTTGAGTGTTTTGTATTTTATATCAAGGCTGTTCCACCCTGAACCAGAAGGCATGCAAGGCAGCTTGTTTTTACAGCTCTTCTGCAGTCGCTGGCACTTTGGGACTGCAAATTAATGAAGTTGAATTGGGTGGATTAGTGTTTGGAGTGGAACATAAATCTGCCCACATAATGGCCAAAAGGACCAGGGCAGTTGAGCTCTGTTATAGATGCAAAACAGATGCGTAAATACAAAGAGATAGTTTGTATTGTTCATTTATTTGGCTAACACTCAATGTCAATGAAAAGTTCCTGTGCAATACAAAGTATACTGCAAAATGCATGTGACAAAATAGAGCAATGGCATTCCTTCACAAAGCTACTATCTAAAAATACATGACTGTACCATAAGTAGATAATGCTATACAAAAGATTTCTTCTTACCTCAGAGGGATAACAGTGCACTATACAGAACACTGTGAAGGTGATGGTGAGCATGAAGAGAGGTGACATGATGAATAGGTTGTGGCCCCTGTAATTGGTCTGTCTAACATAATTGTGGGAGCCCCTCAATTTATATGGACAGACTGACCATGTGTTTCCAGAGGAGAACTTATAGAAGTTGCACAAGTGTGTGGCTAGCCTCAACAGTTTCAACAGAAAGATTTCAGCTTATACATTTAGTTTCCTGAAACTAAAACTTTAGAACTGTTGAATTTCCTTATTTTTAATTTTGCTAAATGACATGAAACAAATATATACAACTCGTGATAGTGAGTTGTACGATTATAATACCGTGAAAATTGAATCCCGTCACAGCCCTACAGGTCACCTATGCCCCAAAGACAATTTGTGCCTGTTCTGCTGTTACTCTTAAATAAAGCCTTATAACGTTGTAGTAATACACTGCAGAGACATGATTGATGGCCACAAGATAACATGTGCACCATTTCAATGTGTTCATGCGCACCATTTCACACATTCATGGTATAAACATAATGTACATAAAAATGTAACAAAAAATCAGTCATTGTTTCATACTGTAATTACCATACTTTTTATTTTTGCACATTCACTTTTCCAACCCTGTTATTCTAGTTTTTCATTTTTTATGAATTATCAGAAATTGTGCCCTTTTTTTTCACTTGAATGTTGTAAGGCAAAATGTGTAAATAAAGCTGGAAAAAGATGGATCTTATGTACTTTCATTTCAGACTGTAAGACAAAAAAAGTGACTATTTCAAAAGGGTATGATGACTTTCTATAGGCACTGTATGCTTTGGGGCATAGGTTACAAGTAGGACTGTGACGGTATGACATTTTCACACTATGATAATTGTACTACTCACTATCACGGTTTTTGGTAGATATCACGGTATCAGTTTTTAAGCTGAAAAAAAGTAACCTATCACACAAAGTATACAACTTGATCTGTTTATTGTATGGCTCTTTGCAGATTTATATACCATTTTAATCGAAAAATAAAACACAGAATGCAACTGAATATAGTTCACTTTAAATCATTTAAATCAATTTAAATCATTCACTTTGTGAATTAAGAAACATTTTTCTTTATCGTGTTATCTGCTTATCGGATCTAGTACTATATTTAGCTCACTCACTTTTTTCATTGTGGCATAAAGTGAATACAACCATGCAAGTTGTTTTAGGTGTATTAAACAGTTTTTATTAAAAAGTACAAAAATTAGGGGAGACTGGGGACAGTTGCAACAAGGGGCAGTTGCAACAAGTCTTATTACTCCAAGCAGAAACATGCTAGAGTGATGACACTCATAGTGCAGATGCTCAGTTAGACCCTCCCCCCACATGGAAGAAAGGAGCCACGTTCGACCTCTGCTTCTGGATTCATTGACAAAACTTATTTTGGAGGTGTGAAAGTAATTTTTTTATGAGCTGTATTTTTGTCATACTGTCCTGGTCTTTGCATGAATTAATCCAAACTTATTTAGTTTGAATCATTGTTTTGTTGACTTCTAAGTGACATGATTCGCATGTATCAAGGTTGTTGTGTCTAGCTAGCACATAAGATTTTGTCATGTCTGTTGGGGTTGGGGACAGTTGCAACATGTTGTTGCAACTGTCACCAAGCTAAGCAGCCATATCCAAACAGACCACACAAGAACAACAAAAAGGACCTTAGGTCCCTAAAGTGGTGTAATGGTCCATTGGCAAATAGTAAGTTTACGTTCACTGGAGTAGGAAGAAAATCTTTTTTTTTTCTTTCTAATTAAATTTAAATAATTAAACAATTTGAACAGTTTGCTGCTGATTGCAGAAGAGGTTTGCTGGTCAGCCTTGCAGTTTTAAGTTGCAGTTTTGTACCTAAATAAATGTTTGATAAAAGTTAAACTTGTTTGTTACATTGCAAATGGGTCCATTCTTCCTGTTTAACACTGAAATATGGTAAGAGATTGAATAGCCTACCCGGCAACATCTGCACATTTATGTAAGGTAGGCCTATGTTCTACACATAAACAAACAAATCTCAATAACTGTCATTTTCATAGAAATACTATAATATTATTGTAAAACAATACATATTTTCAGAATACTATGCTCATTGAGACAAAAAGCTAAAGTTAATTAGAACAATTCAATGTATTTTTAACATGTTGCAACTGTCCCTGGATCATGTTGCAACTGTCCCCAGGCTTGGGGCCAGTTGCACCACATGACGTCTTCCATTCAAATGAATATTGTGAACTATATGTCGTATGTGATCATCTTTAAATGTTATGGGTAATTAGTAGACAGATGCAAGTTTAATATATGAAAATTTGGTTGGTCTAGTCCAAATAGTCTGAGTAATTGAGAAAAATGCTAAAAGTATTAGAACTGTCCCCAGTCTCCCCTACAGGCTGAGCCACGCCAAAAAGCCCGCTTTAAGTTATGACGTGTTGACAATTCATAACGTTTTCATATGAAATCAAATAAAACACACAAATATTGGACATAGCTAAATACAAAATAGTCTAAGAATTAAAATAAGACCAAAGTTGCCATTTGCAATCGACTTTCAGCAACATGAATCGAAAAAAGTTAGCAAAAACGGAAGTAATTTCCCTCATAATCCTTTAAATACTGAGAAATTCACCAAAACATTGGTACATTCTAAAAGACAAACGTATTCCCGTTAAAATCAGTATAAACACATGTACATTGACCCAAGTATTATAGCCTATTTTTACTATAATGTATAACAGCAACCTACTAGGTTTGTGAAATGCGAGAAAGCTGTCTGCACGTGCGCAATCGTGTTGTAAACCAAACAAAATCTAAGAACAGCCAAAGAGGTGGTGGCCTGGTGGGATTAAATGACATTAGCAGACACCCGAGGTCCAGTGTTATATTTTTAATTATGGGTTGTTTAGACATTTTACAACGGTAATGGTTGAACTTTTTTTCCCCTGGATGAAAATAGCTTTTGCCACATGATTTACTATCACGGTATTACATTAAGTTTATGATAGTACTACCAGTATTTCATATTTTAATATTGTGGTATACCGTCATACCGGTATACAGTCACACCCCTAGTTACAAGTGCTACACTGTTTGTTCACTTGTCATTAAACTTTGCACCTTTGCAATGTTGGCAGCTCTGGATCTTACACTACTACATTGTGGCCTTTTTGTGTAACTGTACTGTTGATTAAACATATTTTACAACATGACTTGTATAAATATGTACAAAGATTGTAATTTACTTGGCTTGCCATCCATAGGGGCATGAAGTAACATTGTTGTACTGCATGCTCATAAAATGTGCAAATTCATGCTGATCAAATGACATTTGGTGGTGTTATTTTGCGATATTTGCTCATTTGCATATAGTGCAATGCAATTGGCTTGCTTCTTGAAAATGTATTTTGGGACTTGAACAGGGTCTATCGGATTTACAGTTCATGACAAAAAGATTTATAAGCATTATATAGCATTGTGCAAAAAAATATTTTTTTATTATTATTTGTTTCAGATTTCCCCTTGTTTTTCACCCAATTTGGTGGCTAATTGTTCCTTCTATTTCTTTTGATTCGCCCTCCCCCACCAGCCCGCCGCCTGTCAAATGGGTCAGGCTAATACTCGAGGCTGGCGATGATCTATCTCCTCCAAGATGGAACTCGCCCTCCTACTTTCTAGGGATGCCCTTCGTGTTTCTTGGCAAGCTCGTGCCGGCTCTTCCTCCTCCCAGGGTGGACAGCCAAACACCAGCCCCAAATGGGGCTCCAGGCTGGTGCATCCAGGGGCTGTTAGGGGCTGTTATTTTGCATTATATGCTAATTTACTAATACTGCATTTGCTTGTCACAGCCATCTTTCAACATCGAAACTTTTCCTTCATAATTTAGTTAGGGACTTGAACAAAGACTGTTTGTACCAAATTCAAAGTCAATTGGGCTTCATGAGAAGATTTTTATGCATGATATGCTATTGCACAAAAAATATAATTTTACAGTCAAAGTTAATTTACCTATGGAAGCCATGTTGTTTGAGAAAACTTGGTACACCACAAAACGTAGTATGTATGTGTGGAGAGCGTCGGTCTCGGCCACATTTGTCTTACATGTGGTGGCCTTTGGAGCAGGGAGACTTTCCAGGGGCAGGTTTGGCACTCTCACAGCTTGTGAGAGTGAACTGTCGCCCGGAAGGTTGCTCCAAAGGCCATAGTTGATTTAATAATTATTTAATTGGTGTCAAAAATATGGAAGTCAATTGGCTGATTGGGTGTCTGTGTGAGAATGTGAATTGTTTAGTGGTGAGTGATTGATAGATGGGTGATTGCCTCACGAGTCCCACCTGAGCCAGGCAGAAAGTGAGCCTATTTAAGAGCAGGTGGGGCAAGTAGGGAAATCAGTTAGTCTTTTGTCTTTGTGTTTCTTGAGAGTGAGACTTGTCTTTGTATGTGTGTATGTGTGTATGTGTGTGTGCGTGCGTGCGTGCGTGTTTGCGTTGTATTGTGGAGTGGTTGATGGTTGGATGTGTGATGTTTGTTGAGTTTTGTGTGCGTTTGTCGAAAGTGACTGAGTAGAGTGCTTCCTGTGTCAGTGGGAAAGAGCGAGAGGGTGCCCTGAAAGAAGGTCCGCCTCTCGCCCTCGGTGTGATTGAAAGAGAACTCGCCATAGTCCAGAATTGGGAGTACTGTCATCTTAACAAGGATATGTTTGGCAGCGTGAGTGAAAGAGGCTTTGTTGCAAAAGAGGAAGGCTATTCTGGCTTTGATTTTGATCTGAAGGTTGTTGATGTGTGTGTTGAAAGAAAGAGATGAGTCCAGCCAGATGCCCAAGTATTTGTAGGAGTTTACAAATTCCAAGGCCACGCCATCGGTGCAGCTGATCTTGGGGGGGCTGGGGGGGTTATCCTTCCGAGTGAAGAGCATGCACTTGGTCTTTTTAGTGTTAAGACGGAGATGGAGATTAAGAAAAGATTTCTCTACGGCCTTGAGGCTAAGTTGGAGAGTGGCTGCCGCAGATTGGAGGGAGGGTCCAACTGAGTACAGGATGGTATCGTCGGCATAAAGATGGATATAGGAACTGCCCGCTGCTTTGGCGACATCATTGATGTAAATGTAGAATAAGGTTGGGCCCAAGATAGAGCCCTGTGGCACGCCTTTAGAGATGGCAAGAAGATCAGAGACGGTGTTCCCAGTCTTCACCTGCTGGACACGGTTAGTAAGGTAGCTGGCGAACCAGGCACAGCAAGAGGGGGACAGACCGATGCTGGATAGCCTACGCAGAAGGATGCTGTGTTTGACAGAGTCAAAGGCTTTAGCAAGGTCAATGAAGGTGGCAATACAGACCTGCTTGTTCGCTAAAGCTGTGATGACATCATCAAGGACCTTCGTGGTGGCGGTCATGCATCCATGTCCGGATCGGAAGCCAGACTGAAGGTCTGAAAGGATGTGGTTAGAGTCCAGGAAGTGGCTTAGCTGTTTGAGAACCAGCTTCTCCAGGACTTGGAAGGATGGAGATTGGATGGTAGCAGTTAGGATTGGAGCCAGTGCCACCCTTGAAGAGGGGGAAGATCCTGGCTGATTTCCAGTCCGGGAGAAAGACAGAGAACTGTAAGGACAGATTAAACAGAGTTGTGATGGGGGCCGCAATGATATGAGCGGCTGCCTTTAGAAACATGGGATCGAGCTCATCAAAGCCAGCAGATTTGTTTGTATCCAGCTTGGAGAGTTCCTCCTGCACCTCTGAGATTGAGAAGGGTTTGAAGGAAAAGCCGGTGTCATCGGAAGGGGGAGGTTGGGTGTCTGGTGGGGGCCCAGTGGAGGCTGGAGCGGAAAAGGACTGAGTTGCATTGACAAAGTGTTGATTAAAAAGTGAGGCCATACGAGGCTTGTCAGTGATAACAACACCGTTGAATGTCATGGAGACTGGAAGGTGAGGGGAAGCCAATTTATTTTCCATCGATTTTACCGTTCTCCAGAACTTTCTTGCGTCCGAACCACAAGTGGAAAATATCTCCTTGTAGTGGGAGATTTTGGCCTCCCTGATCGCCTGAGTGGCTCTATTTCTGCATTGCCTAAAGGCAAGCAGGTCAGCAGGGGACGCTGTCCCAGAGCGGGCCTTCCGCCAGAGGGCATTCTTCTCATGGATGAGTTCTGCCAGGTCGTGGGAGAACCACGGGCTGTAGCGATTTTTTTGTCCAGAATCTTTTCAAAGGAGCGTGTTTATCAACGGTGGAGCTGAATGTGCTCTTAACCCCCTGAGGTCGGCTGGATCGGCGCCGATCCAAGCAGCAATACAAGTATATTACTATTTCTAACTTCGCGATATTTTATCATACACACGCGGCAAAAACATTGACAGAAACCTTAGAATCGCGACTTTCCGATTTGAGCACTGGCAAATAATATGGGATTTTTAAAATTAGATTAATTAGACCAAAAGTAAACCTTGCATTTCACTCTCTTTTCACCTGGCAGGACCACCCCCTTCTATTGACATGTTAACGAGGTGTTAGTTTCGGGAGGGGCGTGGGAGGGGCGTCGGGCCATGTGTGAGAATGCCGGCATAAACAACACATAAAATGTCCCGACAATTTGAAACACGTTTTATTCAAGATGGCAAGATTTTCTGCGTTCGAGTGTTTGAGAGCAGTGATGGAAAGCGACGAGGACAACAGCTCATCATGTCCCGATTCTGAAGAGGATTCAGATGAAGAGAGACAACATTTTCAATTTAGAATTGATCCAGATGAGGACCTTACTGAAGAGTAAGTAACTATATTTTATTTGCCATGTTATCAAATACTCGTGTAAATGTAGCCTATGAGTTCCGCGTCTTGTGACTACATATTACGCTTTTTGCAATGTAACAAAATGCAATATGTAAAAGACTTTTCAAACGGCCTAAAATGTTTTAAAAACTCTTATGTGGCATATTGTCTGTGTTTACGCTTGCGATCTGTATTGTGCCATTTATTTTATTTCGCTTGTTTTCAAATACTCGTGTAAATATATGAGTTCCGCGTCTTGTGACTACATATTACGCTTTTTGTAACGTAGAGATTTGTGTATGATGTAAATATCACATTTTCCAATGCCTATTCAATGTAATGCTCTTATGTATTGTGTGTCCTTACAACCTTTTGCTTTTATGTTTACAGTGAGGACGATGTGGAAGAACAAACTAATCCTGCTCCACCAAAAAAGCCACGCAGGACTCCTACACAAAGGTATGTGTCTTATGTGAATTATTGGTAGGCTGTATGATTTGTAATATGTGGCATTCCTCTGCCAGATGTGATGTTTGTATTCTGTAGAGATTTGTGTATGATGTAAATATCACATTTCCCAATGCCTATTCACTGTAATGCTCTTATGTATTGTGTGTCCTTACAACCTTTTGCTTTTTATGTTTACAGTGACGACGACGTGGAAGAACAAACTAATCCTGCTCCACCAAAAAGCCACGCAGGACTCCTACACAAAGGTATGTGTCTTATGTGAATTATTGGTAGGCTGTATGATTTGTAATATGTGGCATTCCTCTGCCAGATGTGATGTTTGTATTCTGTAGATTTGTGTATGATGTAAATATCACATTTTCCAATGCCTATTCAATGTAATGCTCTTATGTATTGTGTGTCCTTACAACCTTTTGCTTTTTATGTTTACAGTGAGGACGATGTGGAAGAACAAACTAATCCTTCTCCACTAAAAAAGCCACGCAGGACTCCTACACAAAGGTATGTGTCTTATGTGAATTATTGGTAGGCTGTATGATTTGTAATATGTGGCATTCCTCTGCCAGATGTGATGTTTGTATTCTGTAGATTTGTGTATGATGTAAATATCACATTTTCCAATGCCTATTCAATGTAATGCTCTTATGTATTGTGTGTCCTTACAACCTTTTGCTTTTTATGTTTACAGTGAGGACGATGTGGAAGAACAAACTAATCCTTCTCCACTAAAAAGCCACGCAGGACTCCTACACAAAGGTATGTGTCTTATGTGAATTATTGGTAGGCTGTATGATTTGTAATATGTGGCATTCCTCTGCCAGATGTGATGTTTGTATTCTGTAGATTTGTGTATGATGTAAATATCACATTTTCCAATGCCTATTCAATGTAATGCTCTTATGTATTGTGTGTCCTTACAACCTTTTGCTTTTTATGTTTACAGTGAGGACGATGTGGAAGAACAAACTAATCCTTCTCCACTAAAAAAGCCACGCAGGACTCCTACACAAAGGTATGTGTCTTATGTGAATTATTGGTAGGCTGTATGATTTGTAATATGTGGCATTCCTCTGCCAGATGTGATGTTTGTATTCTGTAGATTTGTGTATGATGTAAATATCACATTTTCCAATGCCTATTCAATGTAATGCTCTTATGTATTGTGTGTCCTTACAACCTTTTGCTTTTTATGTTTACAGTGAGGACGATGTGGAAGAACAAACTAATCCTTCTCCACTAAAAAAGCCACGCAGGACTCCTACACAAAGGTATGTGTCTTATGTGAATTATTGGTAGGCTGTATGATTTGTAATATGTGGCATTCCTCTGCCAGATGTGATGTTTGTATTCTGTAGAGATTTGTGTATGATTTAAATATCACATTTCCTAACAACCATTTTTGGTTAGTTCTTACAGTGGTACCAGAGCGCCTCTACAAGTTGCCACAGAAAAGCCACGCAGGATTCGTACACCAGTATCACAAGCACCCAGGCATCCGCCATGGAAAACCGAGACCGCTCCTGATGAGGCTCCACCAGTGTCACGGTTCCAGCCTGCACGGCCACCTGGAGTGCAACTGAATTTGGCAGACAACCACACTCCTCTGGACTTGTTCAAACTGTATGTTCCTAGAGATGCTGTCAAAACACTGTGTAGGAACACGAACAAGCAGGCTGCCATGGCACAAGCAAAGGGCTCCAAGTACACGTGGACTGATGTTGGGGTAAAGGAATTCTACAGGTACATTGGACTGCTGTTTTACATGGCCATGGTAAAGCAGCACGAAATCAGGGATTACTGGCGACAGAATACCATCTATTCTTTAGCATTCCCGGTGACGATTATGGCCAGGGACAGATACAGAGCTATTTCCTGGAATGTACACATGAGTGATCCAGACAAGGACCAAGAAAATGACCGGAAGCGGGGAACGCCACAGTACGACAAGCTGTTCAGGCTCAGACCTTTCATGGACACAGTTCAGCATGCCTGTAAAACCTTCTTTCATCCTCGCAGGAACATTTCAGTGGATGAAAGAATGGTAGCATGGTAATGGTACCGGAAATTGTTTTTACATTTCTTGGACATTGCCGCCATAAATGCATACCTCCTACACAAAGAACTGTCATCACTGCGACAACAGGAAGCCATGACGCACAAGGCTTTCCAGGAGGAGCTCATTGCACAGCTGTGTGGTGTCTCACAGAAGATACCCAGACAACAGGCTACTTTTGATCATGTGCCTGTGCCCACTGGAAAAAAGACTATGGATGTTAGCAAACGGGCTTCTGTTGGTCGCAAGAAATGCGTACTCTGCACGATGTCTGGGAAACAACAGTGCACTCCATGGGAGTGCAAGGCTTGTGATGTGCCCTTGTGCCTACAGTTGACCAGAAACTGTTTTGAGAAGTGGCACCGAAGACTGTAAAAAACAAGATGTTTTAATGTTTCACCGTGTTTTAATTTAGATTTTTTTGTATATAGTTTGTGCTGTTTTCAATAAATCTTCCAAAATGAAAAAAGCGTATTTTTTTCTGTCTTCTGCATGACTCACTGACTTGCTTACTGTCAGTGGCTTTTGTCTTTGTCTGATGGCCTGGCCTTTGTGACAGAGATGGCCCATCTGACAGATCTTAGAGGTGTGGACAATGAATCATGAATATTCAGGTATTTAGCATTTAGCCCTCCCACAGCCTGAAATAAATGTGACCAGTTCTGATAAAAACAGGTTTTTAGCTATTTAGATCTCAGATGTGCTAAACTATTTTCACACCCTTACATAACCAAGACCTTTGTGAACAAACGCACATTGGCAAAACAATTCGTCACTATAGTTTAGTGTGTGCTTTCACAACTTTTGTGACAGCAGAAAAATTTACTATTTTTAACTTGTGTGTTTGTAGATCTATTTACAAGCTGCATATGATACTGACCAAACTATTGATGGCATACAAATGTAGCTGTGATTGTCCTTCAAATAAAAATATCAAACACTTTGGAGTAAGTGTGTGTTAAATTGATGAAATTGAGATAAATATCAGACCATGCCAAAATCAAAAACATCTAAAGCTTTAGCACGGACCTCAGGGGGTTAAAGTAGGACCAGGCATCATCAAGCGATGAGATGGAGTTGATGCTGTCCCAGCACACTGCTGCTACATCATCAAGGAAGAACTCCATGTCGAGGTTCTTCAGCGAGCGCTTGATTACGATAACTGGAGAATGTTTGACAGAGCAACCAGAACGTATACAACCAATGACACAGTGATCACTGATCTGGCTGAAAACTCCGGACCTGTAGGTGGATGGGTTGTTCGTGAGAATGAGATCGATTAGTGAATCGGCCGAGGGGTTTTTGAGGTTGGGCCGGGTAGTCTGAGAGATGATTTGAGTGAGACCTAGCTCATCAAACTGTTCTACCACTGCATCTGGGGGGCTGAACATGTTCCGGTTCAGGTCACCTAATAGGATCAACTCCGAGGAGATGTAGGGGACTAGAAGCTTGCTAAGGGCAGTAAGAGTGGCAGCTGGGGCAGAAGGCGGCCGATAGCAAGCGGCCACAGTGATGGATTTGCTTGCAGAGAGTTTAAGTTTTAACACCAGTAATTCAAATTGAGAGGGGACTGACTTGGAAAGGGCAATAGTGCATTCTATATGGTCCTTAACATACAGGGCTACATCTCCATGGCTGGTGGCCCTGTCTCGACGGTAAACATTGTAATCTGGAATCTGAATATCAAGGTCAGTTATGCTTTTTTTTAGATGAGTCTCAGAAATAGCTACAACATCAGGGTTAGCAGTATGAACCAGTGCCTGTAAAGCAGTACATTTATTGGGATTGACAAGACTACAGATGTTAGCATGTAGAAAGGCTGGGGCTGTGTATTGAACCGGGTGGAAAGACAGTCCAAAGTATCTTACAGTTTAAAATCACAGTAGGAACACAATAATAAAAAAATTAATCCAAGAATGATGGGTAACGTGAGGTGATCTCGAAACCAAGTCCGATGGCTCAACGCTTTTGGGTAATGTTAGCGTTAGTGAGTAGTTAACAGCAGTGGCGTTAGCTGACGTATCGTTAGCGCCGTTAGCATTTGCTATGCCGGGTGCTGAGTGTGGGGCTCACCGAGGCTGTGGCTGGTTGTGGGAGATCCGTGCGGTTGGTCATGGATAAATCCAGGTCGTAATGCCAGACGAGAAGATGGAAGGACGTTAGCTTCGCTTGCTGTTCAGGGCTGTAGGCTAGCTGCAGGCTAACAATGGCGATGGTGGACTACGGCTCCCGTGGAAGCCGTGGGGACCAGCGTCCAGAATGGCAGGATTGGAGATTCCCTTGGACTTCTCCAGGCAAGATCACGAGTGGTAAATCCCAATATTCGCCTTGGAAAGGTAGCTTCAGCTGGACATTGATCATTAGCTAGCATGCACAGCTAACGATAGCTGGCTAGCTTTGTTGGAGGTGAACGTAGTCGTAGCCTAAGTTCCCCACTTCGTCTCACAGCTGCGTTGGAAAGTTGGCAGTCCAAAAAGCGTGTGGGAACCTCGAAAAAGCGCTCACTTTAAGCTGCTAATAATGTCCAATTCAGGAACAGTGGGTCAGCAGTAAAAGTATAGTGATCAGAGGCAAATCACAACAAAAAACGACAAACTAGACGAGGACAACGAATAGCACGTCCTGGCCGGCGACCATCTTGGTGATCCTGATTGGTCGCTGTAGCATTTCCTGGAAAGGAAGAGTGATTTTTAGTGAAACCTTTTATGCTTTCGTATTTTAAGCTCTATAGCGCCACCATGTGTATGTATTAGGCCAGCAGGGCTGAAGTCTTGATGTGACTGGCAATATACAAACCAAGTTGAATAACTTTATGCCAAATCGGTTGATTTATAAGCATTTTTTCTGGAAAGCCATGCCCACTTCAAGTCCATTGGCTGACTGCAACCATGTTCCTTGAGATATAAACATTTCTTAGACAGGAATTTTAGAAATTGTTCCAAACATCCTGTATTCCAAGTTTCATAAAGATACAGACACACACTCACACGCACGTGCGCGCACACACACACATGCAGCTCTTAGAGCTCAATTTTGGAACTTGGCTATACTTTTAAGCTACATTTGCAAGGTTACCAAGGAGATAGCAAGAAGAAAGGAACCAATTCTATATTTTCAAGATAGAATTTTCTCATCAAGGGCACATGCAGATCTTGAGGGAAAGTGAGACCAGTATTTTAGTGCGTCACCCAAACAGTCCACACATCTGAAAGGCGTACTAAGCATTTAAAATGCACGCTCAATGACTTGCCCCACCGGCAGCCGACGATTGAAAATTCTGAAGCTGTCTTAAGACCATAAATCACACCATCTGTGCGTGTACAACACAGCGCATCTTTAATGGGTCACTATTGTGATTCATTATGATGAATTTCACAATCTAATCATCTATGAAATGTCATAGAGAGGTTAGAGCTGGCCAGGATGAAAGAGATACGAACAGGCCCGGTATAATTGGTGAACACATGAGTTATGCAGCATTTTGAATCTCAATCCATCTGATCATTGTAGAACGGACCCCTTTACGGTACATGCACATGCCCTTTTTCAGCAACTTATATCAACCAAACAGACAAGGAAGGGAAAGCAACAAGGCAGGGTTTCAGCTCTGCTATAAGTGCCAGACGCTACACATGTCATAAACCATGCAGCAGCAGAGGCTATCAATCCTTCTGTTTCCCATGAGCCTTTGCATTGCAAATATGAACTAAAATATGGATATATATGGTTAATATGGATGAACATATATATAAAACCATTATTTATTGTCTCATCTCATCTCATTGTCTAAGCCGCTTATTCCTGGTCAGGGTCGCGGGGGGGCTGGAGCCTATCCCAGCATGCATAGGGGCGAGAGGCAGGAATAAACCCTGGACAGGTCGCCAATCCATCGCAGGGCACACACCATTCACTCACACACTCATACCTACGGGCAATTTAGACTCTCCAATTAGGCTAACGTGCATGTCTTTGGACTGTGGGAGGAAACCGGAGTACCCGGAGGAAACCCACGCGGACACGGGGAGAACATGCAAACTCCACACAGAAAGGCCCCCGGCCTGGATTCGAACCTGTGAGGCGACAGTGCTATCCACTGCACCACCGTGCCGCCCATTATTTATTGTGCAATGATATATTTATATACTATACCTGTAACATACTGAACAAATCTTTACTTTTCACATAATTGGCCATTCCGATTGGAAAAACTGCATAGATCACCTTTAATAGACAGAGATATATTTTTTATTTCTGATTAAATGTTTGTCTTTTTTACATTTGACATATGAGTTATTTTAGATATATAATAAATAGAAAATGAAGAGAAAACAGGAGAGGTTCTTCATAAAAATGACAAGATAAAGTCAAGGATAAGAAGTTACTTTTTATTTGTAATACATTTGAAGACTCAACAGCACACTGCATCATATATTTATACATTTCATGTGAGAGGATCCTCTAGAGGATAAGCAGATTAGATACATTTGAATATGTGTTAAATATCACCGCAGCCATGACTCATATTTTCTCTCTTTCTCACCATATAGCTTTCTTTTCTTTTGCCTGCTTTCTTTCTCTCACTGGTTTTGATATATTGATGTGAGTTTTTCACATCATATTTTTGAATTTTAAAATTCGTTTTTGAAAGCAACCTGCCACAGATCTGCCACCCCATTTGTCAAATCGTAGACTGAATCAGAGGTGTAAATAGGTGCTAAGCCATGGAGCGCTTTATATGTGAGGAGGAGGATCTTGATATTCGTTCAGAATTTGATGGGGAGCCAGTGGAGCTTCACAAGAACCAAGTTGACAAGGGGGTGATGTGGTGGTGGGATCTGGTGAGTGAAAGAATATGTCCAGCAGAGTTCTGTACCAGCTGGAGTTTAGAGCAGTAGGGTGTTACAGCAATGGAGCAGGCCTACGATCACCTGAATGGATTATAATGGGGAAATAAAAGAACAATTGGAATATAAAGTTGTTTTTAAAAAATGACGATGTGTGGACTGGAAAAGTACTTTCATGCTCACAGACAGTGACCAGAGCAGAGCTTTTCTGCACGCATATGTAGCTTTATTAGGAGTACAGTGATATTAGACACAATTATGGTGTTTAGGAACACATCAGTATCCTTTTCTTTATTATACATTTTTATTAGGATTTTAAGAACAAGTTGATGAAGTAAGTTGAAATAGATTTTTATTAAATTTAGATTTAGCATTGTATTTCAAGAAAAACAGCAAGCAACACAAGCAAAATATCTTTTTTGGGGGGACCAGGACAAGTCTTGATTTACCCCGATCTTCCTGTTTTAATGAGAAAAAAAGATAAAAGAAACAAATTAATATGAATGAATATATATTCTTCTTCAGGATTTGAAATTGGTTTCTGAAAAAATATGTCACAGTACACTGGGAAAGTCAAGCTGACACGTCCTCAACAGCCCTAGTAACAGGAATTTCTGGAAGCCGTTCATATCCAATGAGACGCAAACTTTCCTTCACCATAGTGAAGAAAAGAACAATTAAAGCATTGAAAAAATGGGGGTTGTTCTTGAATTATTTGTGAATTATAAGCGAATCCTTTCTCATTCAGTAATTGGGCGATTCATATAAAAAGTACAAAACTAAACTACAACTGTAGGTCCCACCAGTCGCTATCAAACGTTGTGCTCTAATTGGTACTTTCAATAGGATGAAGTTTGCATTCCATTGAAAACGAATGGCTCTGAAATTAAGTTTCGTCCCAGAACTGATTTCAGTTTCCACTGTCTCAGCATATAGAGACACACCATGATGTGAAAACATAGGCATGCACTCACCGAAAAAGAAGCATAGGATGCTTTGGCTTTCACAGGTTCATATTTTTCTTTAATAACAGCATTTCACTGTTAGAACTCAGTTAACTTTATGTTATTTAAGTTTTGAATTTTGAATTTTGAATTCATTTTGTATTATTTATGTTCATGTTTAAATAGATTTTTTAATAGGCTAAAAGTAGCCTGGTTAGGATGAATCTCATATTCAATTAATTCATTTCAAACTGCACTTGCTTTCATTGTTGGCTAATTTCCTTCAATGTGCCACCATTAGATATTCTCCCATTCATTTTTGTTGTTGTGAGTACTCGAGTAGGCTACACAATAATAATTTCACAAGAGTACTTGATAGTGAAATCATTTCAAATGCTCATCCCTAGTGGTCAATGACAATAACAAAAACATGTATGTATACCTATGTAAAGGACAAAGTGCTCCGAGGTTTGACTGAATGTGGACCTTAGGGTCAGTTTATTATCATTTAACTGGAATACCTCATTGTCTCTCTAAAAATATAACAATTAAATTAAGAGAGATAATTAAATGAAATTAAAATGAGGGGAAGAATTTAAACACCCACACATACCAAGTAGACGCATCACACTAAAATCTTGGTGACTGGATGCTATTAGCTAAAAATATAATGTCACTATCTTACATTAGCTACATAGCTATGTGGATAATGTTGTCTTGGAGTCGTATTTTTACGTGAATTTTATCGGTTACAAAATTGTAACTCTGCAAATAGTTACCTTAATTAAAATGATTCATTGTATTGCAAATGGCACATGAATTACAGGATAGATATTATTAATCCTTATTGCTGTTGTGGAAGGTGTTTGCCTCTGCCTCAGCTGGCCAGATTTGAGTGAGTCCCCAACGTTGGTGTGTAGGGTGTGTAATGAATGCTTCCTACGTCCAATCGAAGACTTTCCCTTAGAAAAGGCATTCTAAAAAGCCCTTCTGAGTTTTATTATTTTGTTTGTATTATTATTTATATATTATTTTTCTGCCTGTTTGTCCTATAACTGTTGCTATGAGTGTATTCCACTTCCTCTGCTTCCCTCTGTTTTCTTTTGAAAACAAGAGGTCAAAAGCAACATCTCTTGCTTTGATATGTGTTTCATTTCTCGAGAGTCCTGGTAGTCATGGAAACGATACTTACGGCACCGGTAGAGCCTGTTAATCCTCAGGATGTCATTACGACTCATCTGTGTTGCTCTTCCAATTGCAACATTGCTGTTTGGGATTGGAACAATGGTTGGCTGCCTGTTTCTGGAGAAGGCGTACCTGAAAGGTATGTGATGGATTGACAGATGGGTAGATTTAGCCTAATTGAATTGGAATCATATTGGGAGTGATATTTTACAAATGCTTTCCAAACTTGCACAATAATATTATTCTTACTTCTCTGACACTCTATCAACATTACCAAAATTGTTATTGTACATTATAATACATCAAAGAATATTGTCTGACCTCCCATAGTGCATGACAGAGTTGTAGTCATATGGAGTCCCCAGATTGTTGGTCGCTATCTTTCTGAAATTGTGCTGCTGACCTGCAGGAAAACAAAAAAAATCATTATATCAGATGTCCCCAATTCTGTTAAAGATTCTGTGGTGTTAGTTTGACTGCACCAGGCTGACTAGAGCAGGGCTCCCCAACCCTGATCCTGGAGGGCCACAGGGTCTGCTGCCCCTGAATTAATAAATTACGTGCAGTGAAACAACAAAAACCATTATGCCCTGTGACCGTCCTTATTGGATTGGTCCTCGTTTTTAATAGTAGATTGTGTTCTACGGAGACAGATGTTGTAAGGCAACATCTGTCCCCTTTGGCTATACACACTAAATGCAATGCATCTAATCCAAACAAATAAATACATAGATACATATTGTTTTATGCCCCCCTCCCCTATCTGCAGGAAGGACCCCCCCTCAATGTTCAGTTTAGTGAAGGAAGGGTGGAAGGCAGAATATTAAGAACATTCATGCTGGAGTGTGCTCACTCACTCAGTGCAGTGTCTCTTTATGAAGACATGTGCTGGTTATTGTGCATCGTGTAACGCACCACATTATAAAACACAATTATACAAATTCATAACATATGAATGTTATGAATTTCAGAACATTTTTTAATCTTACACTCAGTCAGTATTGTATCATAACTAAATGCGATAACCATTCTAAATTCAACTAGCTTGAATATTTCAGCTAGCTGGGTAGCTTGTTACCAGCTAGGCTAGGGTACATGAGTGGTGATGGTGTCAGTGGTGGTAGGCAGTAGCTAGCTAATGCAGTAGTGAATAAAGGTTTCTTTTATTTGAATAATGTTACATTAGCCCATTAACTGAATGGATATTGTAAGCCAATGGCCTTGTGTAGCTAAAAATGTTTCAGGAGGCACTGGCCCAGCAATTTATCAGTGTTTTGTAGGAGAAACAGAGAAATAGCCCAGCCATGCTAAGTCCTGAACTTCAATAAAGCCAGACTGAGATATTAGACAGACAGCTGTCCCAGGTCCAGAGTGAGGATCTACAGCTTGACTGGAATCGTTCAGTAAATGGTCGGCATTTTCAGAGCTTATTATTAATCTTATTTATTTTTTCCAACTTGTAATAGTTAAGGAGTATAACCCCCTTCCTCAGCAGCCATTTTAATGAGAGGCTACAAATACTTAGAGAGCCAGACAAGTTGCAAGATCGTAGCTCCCTTATCCCAAAATCATTTTTTCAAAGACTAGATGGGGTTATCTCAGAGTTTATTTGGGATAAGAAGAACCCAAGAATCCGTAAAGTATATCTTCAGAGGCCAAGGAGGTGGGGGGGTATGGCCCTACCAAATTTTAATTTCTATTATTGGGCGGCCAATTTTCGCATACTTCAGCATTGGCTCCGTGCAGATCGAGATGGCCTCCAGAATGCCCCAGCTTGGCTGAGGATGGAGGCAGCATCCTGTATCCCATCCGCTTTGGCTGCTCTGGTGTACACACCTGATGGCCCAGTCAGCTTAGATTACCGCAAAAACATCTTGGTCAAGATGACTCTCAAGATTTGGAATCAACTCAGACGGCATTTCAGGCTCAAAGCCTTTTCATTGCAAGCCCCTATTTATAGAAATCACGCATTTCCTCCTTCTCTAATAGATGGAGCTTTCTGCATGTGGTCTAACTTTGGTCTAAGGACATTTAATGATTTGTATATCAGGGGTAGCTTTGCATCTTTCCAGCAGATCTCAGCTAAATTTGGTATACCAAGCAGTCATTTCTTCCGATATCTGCAGATTCGTAGCTTCGTCCGGGGCATGAGCCCCCAATTTCCTTCTCAGCCGTTAAGCCCCCCCATTGACGCTTTTCTAATATCGCCCCTCACATCAAAGGGTGTCATATCATGTGCATATGAGAGAATTTTCTCTCTTCGTAGCACCTCATTGCTAGCTATCAGGGCAGCATGGGAACAGGATTTGGGGGAGGAATTTGACAATGATGTATGGGATAGGATTCGTCTCCGGGTCCACTCCTCTTCTGCATGTGCCAAGCATGGCCTAATACAATGTAGGATTATGCACCGCACTCACTGGACAAAACTTAGGCTCTCTCAAATTTACCCTGATGTTGATCCTCTTTGTGACAGATGTCGACAGTATCCTGCCTCATTGACCCACATGTTGTGGTCTTGCCCGGCTCTTCATAATTACTGGTCTAATATTTTTAAAACACTGTCTGAAGTGCTACAGGTGTCTCTTGAGCCAGCCGCGCTGACAGCAATTTTGGGGTAATACAGCGTACAGTGGTTTTGCCAAAAATGAGGGCAGACCTTGTGGCCTTTTTGACTCTATTAGCTAGACGACTGATACTACTTCGTTGGAGGTCATCCTCCCCTCCGTCCCACGAGGCCTGGATTAGAGATGTCCTTCATTTTAGTAAACTGGACAAGATCAAGTACACGCTGCGTGGGTCTATGGGCAAATTTTTTAAAATATGGCAACCTCTCTTCAACTATATAGAGACGCTGCAGTTCCTGGTTGTGCCCCAGTGAGACTGGTTTGGCTTCCTGACTTTTAAATGCCTGACAGGTGACTATAATGTAGCACTGATTATTTGTTATTTCTTTACATTTATCTACGAAGACCAGGGTTTATTTTATTTGTATCTTTTTAACACTGATCTTTATATATATATATATATATATTTTTTTTTTCTCTTTCAGCTTTGTTATTTTTATTTATTATTTAATTATTTATTATGTAATTTTTAATTTTTGTGTGTGAAAAATGTACCTTTTCCCTTTTGGCTAACCTTTGTGTAAATGTGTGGGTGGGAAGATGGGAGGGTGGGTGGGAGGGAGGTTGTTATGTGTATGTTTAATGATATAGGCAATCACTTATTAATGTTTAGTACGGCCTGATTTGTATTACAAATGTGTCTGCCTTTTATATGCCATTGTTATGGGCGCCTGTTACGGGAGAAAATATGTAAAAAACTTGTCAAGATGCCTTTGTTCACATTGTACAAAATAACCAATAAAAAGAATTTGAAAAAAAAAAAAAAAAAAAAGATCGTAGCTCCCCAGAGAAGTCTGGCTTCTGGGCAGGTTTGAGTGTAAGTATGAGAGATGGAGAAGGCAGAGGCACACACCTTGAATGACATTCTGGTACAGGATACGGACATGCTGGTCACGATCGCTGCGTGTCTGCTCGTGGTTGAAGCCAAGAGCATGGAGGAGTTCATGCTGGACGATCTGGTGATAGACGCAGCCCCGACGAGCCAGAGACACCACTTGACCATTTCCCCGACGTCCCACAAAAGAGTAACACCTGGAACATGGAGAAATCGGGGTCAGTGCTGTTCATGAACATATGATGTACCATAGCATAATAGCAGCTAGCACATGAACATAGCCTACATATACTTTCACAAAATAAAAAATAGCTGATCAGAAGGAAAGAAAATAACAGATCAATAATGTAAATGTGACCCCATGCATTATTGTTGATGGATCTGAGAGACTTTTTTTGTGGCAACAGACAGACGTACCCTGAGCGAGACTGAATATTCACAAAGTCTCTCTGCCTGGTGCGCCGTGTGAAACGGATGCAGGTGGAGGCAGCAAAGGACTGCAGCCCACGCTCAATGGTGGACCTTTCCCGTGATGCTGTTGAAACACAATTCGTTAGAAATAAAGCACACTGCTTCACCTAAAAGGTCGAAACATTGCCACTGCTCAAGGAAAAGCGTCATAAATCACTTTTATGATTGAAATCACCTTGTTTCTGATTTTGTATTATTTATTTACCATGTACCTGCACACATCTATATATGTACATATGTTTTTGTGGACTCAGGTATACAATTTGTTACCAATAGGCTAACAGAAAACAGGGATTACTCAGCTGTCACAATGCATAGCAGGTCTAACGAATACAGGTTTAGCAAATATTGTACTGATCGCTCCATAATTCATATCATTACATCCCTATGCTGAAAGTACAATACAAAACAAGGTGAGAAGCCTTCAGCCTTAAGCACACAGCAGGTGGCTCCATCCAGTATCCGTCCAGGTAATGTATGAGTTGAATGATGTCATATCTGAAGATATTACTTACAGTATTGGTTGGAAATGACGTAGGGCACATAAACGTTCCCATCAGAATATTTGACCCACTTGCACCCACGGGATGTGCAAGGATCCGCGTTCTGAAGCCCAGTTTCAACCGCAATATCCCCAAACATGACAGTTGGCTCATCCAGTTCTTGTCCTTCAGAAAAGATTTAGACAATTTAGTCATTTACTATGAGCATAACCCAAAAATGTTTAATATCTTTGATTTATTTATGGATTACATTTTATTTATTGATGTATTTATTTTGAATATTGATTTATTAATTTACCTACTTGTTAATGTATTAATTAATGTGTGTATTTATGTATTATTTTGACCAAATACTTATATGAACTGTAAAATAATATCATTCTCAGTTTGGAAGTTTTCATGTAATACCTTAGAGTTGAGTCTAAGAGCACAGCTATACATTGATATTAATTGAATACAAAAAATCTTACCCGCGTTCTTGTTTGCTTTCTCAAGTAAAGTTGAGATAGCAAATTCGTCTTCTTTCAGGCTGTTGTCTGTCAAGAAATTGAAATCAAATAAATGAATGAATGAGAAATACTGAATAAGTAATAATTCTACAAAAGGAACTTAATAGGGCCCTATTTTGGTGAATTAGGACGGTGTTGGTAACGCAGACGCAAAGTGAAGACGGTGGCGCTTTAGGGCGTGTCTAACGCAATTTCGGTGATTTAGGACGATGTGGGTGTGGTGGGGGTTTGGTTTCATAATGACCAATCAGAACACCTATTTTCTATCCCTTTAAATACCAGTGCGCTAACGATATAGCAAATTGGCAATTTCCTGACTTAATATTTTGAGACCTACATTGTTAAAAGAAAGTGTTTTATTTTACCATCTTTTTTTCCCTTATTTGTAGGCTTTCCAACTTAAAAAAAACAATGTTTCTTTTCTTCTAACTTAATGTAATTGTTAAATGGAAAGCAATAAATAACAAACTCACAACTGCAACTAGGCCTGTTTCATTTATGTTCGTCATGCAGTAGGCCTACATGTGTCACCCTGAAGTGTGCATCACAAACCACCTGGATATTAATGGAGTGGACCCCCTTCCGATTCACATAAATGATACCGTGATCAGATGCACATGTGTGCAGACCCCAGGGAATCCACATTGCGTATAAAAATCCTGTTTAGTTCTCTGCTGGCTGTCGGGTGTAGGAAAAGTAATAACCTAATTGGCATGTTGGACAAGACTGGAAGAAACTGCATGTACAGCCGAACTGATAGCCGCCTGGCAAACACCGGCTACCAAACCCAGGGTATCGCTCACAGTATCGCCTTCGCATATCACCTATCGCATTTTCTGTAGTGCAAATGGAAATAATAAAACCCTTTCACATAAGAAAAACAATGTGCATACAAACATATATTTATTTAACAGGTGTATCTTACTGAACAGTAGCGATGGATGGCCTACTGGCTTCAGTCTTTCATGTCCGTGCATTGAATAACCACAAGCTGTGGTGAAATAGTTTTTAGCTTAATTGATTAGGCCTACACTTGCAAGTTACCCATGAATTGGACGATTTGACTCAACGTGGGGGGAGTTTGCAATGGATGGATGGATGGATGGATGGACTCAACGTGGGGAGAAATTCACAATATTCACAAAACATTCTCATGTGATTTCAGATAACCTTATCATAAACACATGATAACCGTTCATATGTGCGGATCAATAAAGTCACCAAATTGCACAGAGCGCCAGCGTTTGCGCTAAGAGGTGGTCTAGTTGGACGTTAAGGCAAACGCATTATTTGACACCAAACTTGCATAGCGCTGATTGTTTTCATAGTCACACTCCCTATTGCGCTGCCCAGCCCATAGTCGCGCAAACGCCTTCATTGCGCACCACGAAATTGCCAAATTGAGACCTAAGGGTGGAGCTAGCAATACTGCAGACAATTGTTTTGTCAAGCACAATCGTCACAGAATTGTCAGGGTAAATCTCAGACCGGCTCAAGCACAACCGCCATGATTTTTTTTGAGCTTCACTTTGATTATTGGTAGGCTATTATTCAAAGAGTATTATATAGAGTTTGGCATTATGGTCAGGTTTGCGTGATTGTATGAGTTAGGTTTGTTACGAAAACCGAAATAAACACTTTCTTTGAAAGGACAGAGTATAGTATTGTTATTTTCATTCACGCAATTAGAATATATGTTTTCATAGTACAACATTTTCATTAGATTTTTAGAAAGATATAGGAATTGCTTGATGCATTCCGATGCTTGAGCTAAACCCTTGCCTTTGAAACAAAAGGATCTGAACTGGACAGTGTCAAATTACAAAGTGTTTGAACAATCTTGCTTTTTTTTTTTTTTGCTCGTAGCTAGGGCTGCACGATATGGGCAAAATCTCATATTGCAATAATCTTGCTAGGCTACATATTGCGATTGCGATACAGCACGCGATGTAAAACACATGGGTGGGAAATTGATCATTGGTAGGCCTATATGTGTTCCAGGCATCATAGAATCGGCATTATATTAATATAACCTCCTTTGATTTATACTCAATACTTTTTGCTATGTATCCCAGCATCCTGTTGGCCTTTACATTTAGCAATATTGAATGTCATCTGCCACGTTTCTGCCCATTCTTGGATTTTGTACATCTCTTCTTTTCATCTTTCATCTACCCATACAATCCTGATCTGAAAGATAGTGGTAGGGCAGGGTCTGCTGTAAAGCATACTGTGACAAATGTTTTGTGAACTGCGCTATAGAAATACATTTGATTTTTGTGGAATTGTTGTCCTCTCTTTCCAACTCTGCTTTTCTTCCGGTGTAACTAATATGATTGAGGTTTTAGTCCCTGTGTCGTTTTTCCACCACACAACATAAAGGTGAAGATAAAGGGTTAATTAACAAAAGTGAAGCTCTTGAAAAATATCAAAAAGGGCAACTAAAGTATTTGTTTAATGAGGATAGACTTAAGGGTTGAGCAAACGGAGACCAACAAGGTTTTAAATTCCTAAAAGGGATTGTGAACTACCAAAGATTTGTTTAATGAGTTCAGCAGAACAAGAGGCCACAGGTGGAAATTAGTTCAAGGCAAATTTCGCACAGATATTAGGACATTTTCAATGCCTGGAACAGCTTGGGTAGTAGAGGCAGAAACACCTGGGCTATTGAAGTCTAGGCTAGATGCAGTACTAGATACTCTTTAGATTAGCCAAAACATGATTTGATAGCAAACTCCACCTAGATGGGCTGAACATAAATCGGCGCCCTAGATCTCATCATTAGATGGGTATTCTTATGTTATTCTTATGTTCTTATGTTCTATGTTCTAAAAACATTTCTGAACCTACATCACAGATATTGATTATTGATTCAGTAATTGATATTCAAAACCTTTTTTCAAAAACATGTGACCACATGAGCACCACATGGGGTGGAGAGTGAAAATTCAGGTCAGAAAAACAGCTGGTAAAAAAATCTTCCTCCCTTCAATCATCAAATAAACCAATAAATCATCTTAATTGAAATACAAAAAAATGACAAAGCATTTATACACAAAATATTAAACTCTGCTTATTAGTAATTCCATGTGAAATACTTGTTGTTTTATTCCTAATATGAACCCCAAGTGTTCTAGTTTGGGGAGGAGGGTAGCGAAAATGCACCTGGATGTTAGTGTAGTTTCTAGTTTGGTGCCATTGCAAAAGGAATATTTCTCACTTCTGCCCAGTTTGGTAGTCTCATGGTTAGCAATATAGGCGTTTGTGTCAACATGGGTTGGGCAGCGGCAGTGCAATGAGGTTTGTGTCAATAAAAACATTAGGCGATGTGCAAGTTTCGTGTCTGATAATTCATTTGTCCTCTCAGACCACCTATTTACTCAAATGCAGGGTGTTATGTGCTAGTTTGGTGACATTATTAATGGGCACATATGAACAGATACGGCAGCTATGCTATAAACACCACTGTTTTGGGGATGTTCTGTATTTCACCTCACTCAGAGGCAATACGGATTGTATTTCAAATAGTCGTTTCTCATTCAAGAAACGACTATTTGAAATACAATCCGTATTCAACTAAGCAGTATTTGAGCTTTGCATTCAATGCATAAGAATGAGACCACCTCTACGCCCAATTGTGTAAGATACATGTTTTTTAAATACATATACTGTATGTATGTATGTATGTATGGTGGCATTTTAAATGTGCAAATTATATTTCTCCATAGAGGAACCGGTGAATCTGGTGTTTTAAATGTGCATTTTAACTATTGTGTAATTCTTGTGTTGATTGTGTTTTTATTGTGTTCATATTGTAAATTTTTTGGACACTGTAAACTCCTACCACTGTCTTGCCAGGTCTCTCTTGCAAACTATATTTGAATCCCAAAGAGACATCCTGGTTAAATGAAGAAGAGAAATACATAAATAAATAGAGGAACTTACCAAAGCTTTGGTTCTCCTCCTCTTCAACAGTGATGTCAGATGAAGCCTGGTTTATAAATATGAATGAAGCAGGTACAGTTTGCTTTCAGGAACCATGCAATTATACACAGTGTTCAGTCATTCATTTTAGACAACAGGGAAATGAATTATATCAGTGTTACAATGCATGTGCATGAAAAATGCATGCTCAATTTGAGTGTTTTGTATTTTATATCAAGGCTGTTCCACCCTGAACCAGAAGGCATGCAAGGCAGCTTGTTTTTACAGCTCTTCTGCAGTCGCTGGCACTTTAAGAACTTTGGGACTGCAAATTAATGAAGTTGAATTGGGTGGATTAGTGTTTGGAGTGGAACATAAATCTGCCCACATAATGGGCAAAAGGACCAGGGCAGTTGAGCTCTGTTATAGATGCAAAACAGATGCGTAAATACAAAGAGATAGTTTGTATTGTTCATTTATTTGGCTAACACTCAATGTCAATGAAAAGTTCCTGTGCAATAAAAAGTATACTGCAAAATGCATGTGACAAAATAGAGCAATGGCATTCCTTCACAAAGCTACTATCTAGAAATACATGACTGTACCATAAGTAGATAATGCTATACAAAATATTTCTTCTTACCTCAGAGGGATAACAGTGCACTATACAGAACACTGTGAAGGTGATGGTGAGCATGAAGAGAGGTGACATGATGAATAGGTTGTGGGCCCCTGTAATTGGTCTGTCTAACATAATTGTGGGAGCCCCTCAATTTATATGGACAGACTGACCATGTGTTTCCAGAGGAGAACTTATAGAAGTTGCACAAGTGTGTGGCTAGCCTCAACAGTTTCAACAGAAAGATTTCAGCTTATACATTTAGTTTCCTGAAACTAAAACTTTAGAACTGTTGAATTTCCTTATTTTTAATTTTGCTAAATGACATGAAACAAATATATACAACTCGTGATAGTGAGTTGTACGATTATAATACCGTGAAAATTGAATCCCGTCACAGCCCTACAGGTCACCTATGCCCCAAAGACAATTTGTGCCTGTTCTGCTGTTACTCTTAAATAAAGCCTTATAACGTTGTAGTAATACACTGCAGAGACATGATTGATGGCCACAAGATAACATGTGCACCATTTCAATGTGTTCATGCGCACCATTTCACACATTCATGGTATAAACATAATGTACATAAAAATGTAACAAAAAATCAGTCATTGTTTCATACTGTAATTACCATACTTTTTATTTTTGCACATTCACTTTTCCAACCCTGTTATTCTAGTTTTTCATTTTTTATGAATTATCAGAAATTGTGCCCTTTTTTCACTTGAATGTTGTAAGGCAAAATGTGTAAATAAAGCTGGAAAAAGATGGATCTTATGTACTTTCATTTCAGACTGTAAGACAAAAAAAGTGACTATTTCAAAAGGGTATGATGACTTTCTATAGGCACTGTATGCTTTGGGGCATAGGTTACAAGTAGGACTGTGACGGTATGACATTTTCACACTATGATAATTGTACTACTCACTATCACGGTTTTTGGTAGATATCACGGTATCAGTTTTTAAGCTGAAAAAAAGTAACCTATCACACAAAGTATACAACTTGATCTGTTTATTGTATGGCTCTTTGCAGATTTATATACCATTTTAATCGAAAAATAAAACACAGAATGCAACTGAATATAGTTCACTTTAAATCATTTAAATCAATTTAAATCATTCACTTTGTGAATTAAGAAACATTTTTCTTTATCGTGTTATCTGCTTATCGGATCTAGTACTATATTTAGCTCACTCACTTTTTTTCATTGTGGCATAAAGTGAATACAACCATGCAAGTTGTTTTAGGTGTATTAAACAGTTTTTATTAAAAAGTACAAAAATTAGGGGAGACTGGGGACAGTTGCAACAAGGGGCAGTTGCAACAAGTCTTATTACTCCAAGCAGAAACATGCTAGAGTGATGACACTCATAGTGCAGATGCTCAGTTAGACCCTCCCCCCACATGGAAGAAAGGAGCCACGTTCGACCTCTGCTTCTGGATTCATTGACAAAACTTATTTTGGAGGTGTGAAAGTAATTTTTTATGAGCTGTATTTTTGTCATACTGTCCTGGTCTTTGCATGAATTAATCCAAACTTATTTAGTTTGAATCATTGTTTTGTTGACTTCTAAGTGACATGATTCGCATGTATCAAGGTTGTTGTGTCTAGCTAGCACATAAGATTTTGTCATGTCTGTTGGGGTTGGGGACAGTTGCAACATGTTGTTGCAACTGTCACCAAGCTAAG
This sequence comes from Aldrovandia affinis, assembly GCA_029706075.1. Lineage (NCBI taxonomy): Eukaryota > Metazoa > Chordata > Actinopteri > Notacanthiformes > Halosauridae > Aldrovandia > Aldrovandia affinis. The sequence goes on from JAINUG010000017.1 coordinate 1,640,395, forward strand.
CAGCCATATCCAAACAGACCACACAAGAACAACAAAAAGGACCTTTAGGTCCCTAAAGTGGTGTAATGGTCCATTGGCAAATAGTAAGTTTACGTTCACTGGAGTAGGAAGAAAATCTTTTTTTTTTTTTTAATTAAATTTAAATAATTAAACAATTTAAATAATTAAACAATTTGAACAGTTTGCTTGTTGTTTGATAAAAGTTAAACTTGTTTGTTACATTGCAAATGGGTCCATTCTTCCTGTTTAACACTGAAATATGGTAAGAGATTGAATAGCCTACCCGGCAACATCTGCACATTTATGTAAGGTAGGCCTATGTTCTACACATAAACAAACAAATCTCAATAACTGTCATTTTCATAGAAATACTATAATATTATTGTAAAACAATACATATTTTCAGAATACTATGCTCATTGAGACAAAAAGCTAAAGTTAATTAGAACAATTCAATGTATTTTTAACATGTTGCAACTGTCCCTGGATCATGTTGCAACTGTCCCCAGGCTTGGGGCCAGTTGCACCACATGACGTCTTCCATTCAAATGAATATTGTGAACTATATGTCGTATGTGATCATCTTTAAATGTTATGGGTAATTAGTAGACAGATGCAAGTTTAATATATGAAAATTTGGTTGGTCTAGTCCAAATAGTCTGAGTAATTGAGAAAAATGCTAAAAGTATTAGAACTGTCCCCAGTCTCCCCTACAGGCTGAGCCACGCCAAAAAGCCCGCTTTAAGTTATGACGTGTTGACAATTCATAACGTTTTCATATGAAATCAAATAAAACACACAAATATTGGACATAGCTAAATACAAAATAGTCTAAGAATTAAAATAAGACCAAAGTTGCCATTTGCAATCGACTTTCAGCAACATGAATCGAAAAAAGTTAGCAAAAAACGGAAGTAATTTCCCTCATAATCCTTTAAATACTGAGAAATTCACCAAAACATTGGTACATTCTAAAAGACAAACGTATTCCCGTTAAAATCAGTATAAACACATGTACATTGACCCAAGTATTATAGCCTATTTTTACTATAATGTATAACAGCAACCTACTAGGTTTGTGAAATGCGAGAAAGCTGTCTGCACGTGCGCAATCGTGTTGTAAACCAAACAAAATCTAAGAACAGCCAAAGAGGTGGTGGCCTGGTGGGATTAAATGACATTAGCAGACACCCGAGGTCCAGTGTTATATTTTTAATTATGGGTTGTTTAGACATTTTACAATGGTAATGGTTGAACTTTTTTTCCCCCGGATGAAAATAGCTTTTGCCACATGATTTACTATCACGGTATTACATTAAGTTTATGATAGTACTACCAGTATTTCATATTTTAATATTGTGGTATACCGTCATACCGGTATACAGTCACACCCCTAGTTACAAGTGCTACACTGTTTGTTCACTTGTCATTAAACTTTGCACCTTTGCAATGTTGGCAGCTCTGGATCTTACACTACTACATTGTGACCTTTTTGTGTAACTGTACTGTTGATTAAAAATATTTTACAACATGACTTGTATAAATATGTACAAAGATTGTAATTTACTTGGCTTGCCATCCATAGGGGCATGAAGTAACATTGTTGTACTGCATGCTCATAAAATGTGCAAATTCATGCTGATCAAATTGTTATGTTCTGAGTATCTGTTCTGTTGTTTTTTGTACTTTGTTTATTTTTTCTTCAGTCCTTATTTATTATTCTTTATTCTGTTTTGCATTTTCACCGTTCTGTCTCGTTCTGGTCCCTGTCTGTCTTTGTTCCGTTTATTTCTAGATCCACTCCTTGTCTTGTAATGCTCTTCGGGAAGTTAAACATTTCGGGTCTTCGCTTATTATCTAGTTTTCTTCCTTCTTACTTTCTAGATTGCACTTTGTATATATTAGTTAGATGTATATAGTACTAACCAACTAATCTACTAACGTTAGGGATTTAGATTAAGTTACTAACATTACTAATCACTAATTATCTCACGCTTCTGACTATCGCTGTCATTCTCTCTTATTATCGTATCCCTGTTAGCTTTTCACTTTCCCTTTCATTCGCACGCAGCTTCTCTCTTTGCGTTCCTCTCCTTTAACTATGCACGTGTCTGCCTGATCTCCCAGGTCGTTTATTGTCTATATGTTTGTATGTTTCCCAGTCCGTGTCTTGCGTTTCCCCTCGTTATTAGATTAACGATTCCCAATGTTTACACCTGTGTTCCTACCTCTCTCTCCTCCCAGTCACACCTGATTCCCATTGTGCTTTCCTTCCCTGCCTGTATATTAGTTCAGTGTTTATGTTCACTCTTTGTCAGTACGTTGATCCTTATTCCCTGAGCCTACCCTTCTTAAGCCAGTGTTTATTGTATTATCCGAGACATCCCTTCTGTTTACTACTCCGAGCCTGCCTAGCGATTCTGTACTGTTTTAGTGTGGAGAGCGTCGGTCTCGGCCACATTTGTCTTACATTTGGTGGCCTTTGGAGCAGGGAGACTTTCCAGGGGCAGGTTTGGCACTCTCACAGGGTGTGAGAGTGAACTGTCGCCCGGAAGGTTGCTCCAAAGGCCATAGTTGATTTAATTATTATTTAATTGGTGTCAATCAGTTAATTGATATGGAAGTCAATTGGCTGATTGGGTGTCTGTGTGAGAATGTGAATTGTTTAGTAGTGAGTGATTGATAGATGGGTGATTGCCTCACGAGTTCCACCTGAGCCAGGCAGAAAGTGAGCCTATTTAAGAGCAGGTGGAGCAGGTGGCGAAATCCGTTAGTCTTTTGTCTTTGTGTTTCTTGAGAGTGAGACTTATCTGTGTATCTGTGTATCTGTGTATCTGTGTATCTGTGTATCTGTGTATCTGTGTATCTGTGTATCTGTGTATCTGTGTATCTGTGTATCTGTGTATGTGTGCGTTGTGGATTGTTGTCGTATTGTGGAGTGGTTGATGGTTGGATGTGTGATGTTTGATGTTTGTTGAGTTTTGTGTGCGTTTGTCGAAAGTGACTGAGTAGAGTGCTTCCTGTGTCAGTGGGAAAGAGCGAGAGGGCGCCCTGAAAGAGGGTCCGCCTCTCGCCCTCGGTGTGATTGAAAGAGAACTCGCACTCGGGCAGTGGAGAGTGTTTCTGGGCAACAGCCCGAGAACTCTCACTGTGGGGAGTGGTGAGTGTCTCAGTATGCATGGGTGGGAAGCACTTGAAATGTCACTGGATATGTGTGTGCCTGGGGAGGTTCCAAGGGAACTCCGGAAGAAGAGGCGCGGTGTCCCGTAAGTTATGATTATTTTAGTTTGTTATTTTAGTTTGTTGTTTTTACCCGAAAGCTTCGCGCCGAGTAGGGTGAAGATTTTGTGTTTGTGTTTGTTGTATGTTAACCTGCTACTCCCACTCTCTTCCCCATGTCTGGGGGGAGAGACAGGAAAAAATAAAGAAAAATCTGGTCCGTAGACCGACAAACTCCACTCCGTCTCCTGGCTGCTCTGTTCCCATCCAGGGATTGTCACGTGGCGTGTGACAGTATGTTAAAATTGTGGTTGTCTATGTGTGTATATGAGTTTCAATGTGATAGGTCAAATTTTTTTTGTATAAGCATAATTTTTACACTGACGTGCAAATGCTGGAATTTGATTGGTCTGTTATCCATATTTCAATGTTGAAACCTTTCCGTCACAATTGAATTGCGACTAGAACAAATTGTACATATACTACAAGTTTTTTGTTAATTGGACTTACCATTGACAAGAGTATTTTTTATTTTTTATTAGTGCCGGAAAATCCAATATGGTGGACGTTTGGGTCCTTGAGGGACAATTGTTTGTCTGTGAGGAGATATCTACTGACATTGGTGTCAAGTCTGTAGGTCAAACGGGCCAGGAATTATGATCATTTAAAGATTTCAATCAGTGGTCAAAATGTTGTCAAATGTTGTTGTGAGGTATCTCTATCAATGTGACAAGAATCAATCAAGTGGTTAGGCCAGAACTGAGAAATAATCCAAAATGGCCACCAATTCAAGATGGTGGTGATCTATAGGGCACATATATATGTTCCTAATGAAGGGATTGGTCGCTGTAGCATTTCCTGGAAAGGAAGAGTGATTTTTAGTGAAATCCTTTATGCTTTCGTATTTTAAGCTCTATAGCGTCACCATGTGTATGTATTAGGCCAGTAGGGCTGAAGTCTTGATGTGACTGGCAATATACAAACCAAGTTGAATAACTTTATCCCAATCGGTTGATTTATAAGCATTTTTTCAGAAAAGCCATGCCCACTTCAAGTCCATTGGCTGACTGCAACCATGTTCTTTGAGATCTAAACATTTCCTAGACAGGAATTTTAGAAATTGTTCCAAACCTCCTGTATTCCAAGTTTCATAAAGATACAGACACACACTCACACGCACGTGCGCGCACACACACGCACACACACATGCAGCTCTTAGAGCTCAATTTTGGAACTTGGCTATACTTTTAAGCTACATTTGCAAGGTTACCAAGGAGATAGCAAGAAGAAAGGAACCAATTCTATATTTTAGACCTATTTCTGAAGGATGGAAAATGTAAGCTATAAAACCTAAACAACTACTGAAAATGAACAACAAACATAAGCAGAAACCTTAACTATATTACTATAAACTATGTAACTTAGTTTATATCCAGTAACATAGTGTTCAATTATAATATTTGCATGCAGCGTCTTCCTCTGCAGTGAAGGATAATTTTCTTAATAAACTGCTCCTTTCCTCATGTGTGCAAAGTTTGACAAAAAACTGCTACAGAATTATTGTTTTAGACAGGAAGTGATGCATTCCCAATTCACGCTATTGAAATGGACATTTAGCCCATTATTTAGACACTCTTATCCAGAGGCACTGGCACAATTTTATATTTCTTTACATACAATCCATTTATACAGCGAGATATTTTACAGAAGCAATTCAGGTTAAGTACCTTGCTCAAGAGTACGACAGCAATGGCAATGCCCCACCTAGGAATCAAACCTGCAACAACTGAGTTACAAGCCCAGTTCCCTAACCATTATACTACACTGGCGATGTGGGCACCTGGCAAAATCAATACCAATTTGGACTTATATTATTTCCCATGGTGGGAGTAGGGCATCTCAAAACACGAACACTGTTACTCCCTCACTCGTCCACAGTCTTAGGTCATTGTTCAGCACCTCATGCTAGTTATTGCCTGGTCTCACCTGGACATCCTTGATGTCCCATAAGATAGAATTTTCTCATCAAGGGCACATGCAGATCTTGAGGGAAAGTGAGACCAGTATTTTAGTGCGTCACCCAAACAGTCCACACATCTGAAAGGCATACTAAGCATTTAAAATGCACGCTCAATGACTTGCCCCACCGGCAGCATGACAATGCTTCACCGGCAGCCGACAATTGAAAGTTCTGAAGCTGTCTTGAGGCCATAAGTCACACCATCTGTGCGTGTACAACACAGCGCATCTTTAATGGGTCACTATTGTGATTCATTATGATGAATTTCATCATCAATTTTCACAATTTAATCATCTATGAAATGTCATAGAGAGGTTAGAGCTGGCCAGGATGAAAGAGATACGAACAGGTATACAAGGTATAATTGGTGAACACATGAGTTATGCAGCATTTTGAATCTCAATCCATCTGATCATTGTAGAATGGACCCCTTTACGGTACATGCAAATGGCCTTTTTTAGCAACTTATATCAACCAAACAGACAAGGAAGGGAAAGCAACAAGGCAGGGTTTCAGCTCTGCTATAAGTGCCAGACGCTACACATGTCATAAACCATGCAGCAGCAGAGGCTATCAATCCTTCTGTGTTTCCCATGAGCCTTTGCATTGCAAATATGAACAAAAATATGGATATATATGGTTAATATGGATGAACAAACATATAAAACGATTATTTATTGTGCAATGATATATTTATATGCTATACCTGTAACATACTGAACAAATCTTTCACATAATCTGCCATTCCGATTGGACCTTTAATAGACAAAGATATATTTTTTATTTCTGATTAAATGTTAGTTTTTTTTACATTTGACATATAAGTTATTTTAGATATATAATCAATAGAAAATGAAGAGAAAACAGGAGAGGTTCTTCATAAAAAGGATAAGAAGCTACTTTTTCTTTGCAATACATTTGAAGACTCAACAGCACACTGCATCATATATTTATACATTTCATGTGAGAGGATCCTCTAGAGCAGGGGTGTCAAACTCATTCCATGGAGGGCCGAGTGTATGAAGGTTTTGTTGCAACCAACGCACTACACCAGGGGATTCCACTAATTATCTCCTTCTTCAACCAAGCAGGGGAACTAATTGAAATCACCTGGTGTAGGGCGTTGGTTGATAAGCAGATTGGATACATTTGAATATGTGTTAAATATCACCGCAGCCATGACTCATATTTTCTCTCTTTCTCACCATATAGTTTTCTTTTCTTTTGCCTGCTTTCTTTCTCTCACTGGTTTTAGTATATTGATGTGAGTTTTTCACATCGTATTTTTTTATTTTAAAATTAGTTTTTGAAAGCAACCTGCCACAGATCTGCCGCCTCATTTGTCAAATCGTAGACTGAATCAGAGGTGTAAATAGGTGATAAGCCATGGAGCGCTTTATATGTGAGGAGGAGGATCTTGATATTGAGTCAGAATTTGATGGGGAGCCAGTGGAGCTTCACAAGAACCAAGTTGACAAGGGGGTGATGTGGTGGTGGGATCTGGTGAGTGAGAGAATATGTCCAGCAGAGTTCTGGACCAGCTGGAGTTTAGAGCAGTAGGGTGTTACAGCAATGGAGCAGGCCTACGATCACCTGAATGGATTATAATGGGGGAATAAAAGAACAATTGGAATATAAAGTTGTTTTTAAAAAATGATGATGTGTGGACTGGAAAATTACTTTCATGCTCACAGACAGTGACCAGAGCAGAGCTTTTCTGCACGCATATGTAGCTTTATTAGGAGTACAGTGATATTAGACACAATTATGGTGTTTAGGAACACATCAGTATCCTTTTCTTTATTATACATTTTTATTAGGATTTTAAGAACAAGTTGATGAAGTAAGTTGAAATAGATTTTTATTAAATTTAGATTTAGCATTGTATTTCAAGAAAAACAGCAAGCAACACAAGCAAAATCTCTTTTTTTTTTAGGGACCAGGACAGGTCTTGATTTACCCCGATCTTCCTGTTTTAATGAGAAAAAAGATAAAAGAAACAAATTAATATGAATGAATATATATTCTTCTTCAGGATTTGAAATAGTTTTCTGAAAAATATGTCACAGTACACTGGGAAAGTCAAGCTGACACGTCCTCAACAGCCCTAGTAACAGGAATTTCTGGAAGCCGTTCATATCCAATGAGACGCAAACTTTCCTTCACCATAGTGAAGAAAATAACAATTAAAGCATTGAAAAAATGGGGGTTGTTCTTGAATTATTTGTGAATTATAAGCGAATCCTTTCTCATTCAGTAATTGGGCGATTCATATAAAAAGTACAAAACTAAACTACAACTGTAGGTCCCACCAGTCGCTATCAAACGTTGTGCTCTAATTGGTACTTTCAATAGGATGAAGTTTGCATTCCATTGAAAACGAATGGCTCTGAAATTAAGTTTCGTCCCAGAACTGATTTCAGTTTCCACTGTCTCAGCATATAGAGACACACCATGATGTGAAAACATAGGCATGCACTCACCGAAAAAGAAGCATAGGATGCTTTGGCTTTCACAGGTTCATATTTTTCTTTAATAACAGCATTTCACTGTTAGAACTCAGTTAACTTTATGTTATTTAAGTTTTTAATTTTTAATTCATTTTGTATTATTTATGTTCATGTTTAAATAGATTTTTTAATAGGCTAAAAGTAGCCTGGTTAGGATGAATGTGCCCCTTCTCATATTCAATTCATTCATTTCAAACTGCACTTGCTTTCATTGTTGGCTAATTTCCTTCAATGTGCCACCATTAGATATTCTCCCATTCATTTTTGTTGTTGTGAGTACTCGAGTAGGCTACACAATAATAATTTCACAAGAGTACTTGATAGTGAAATCATTTCAAATGCCCATCCCTAGTGGTCAATGACAATAACAAAAACATGTATGTACACCTATGTAAAGGACAAAGTGCTCCGAGGTTTGACTGAATGTGGACCTTAGGGTCAGTTTATTATCATTTAACTGGAATACCTCATTGTCTCTCTAAAAATATAACAATTAAATTAAGAGAGATAATTAAATGAAATTAAAATGAGGGGAAGAATTTAAACACCCACACATACCAAGTAGATGCATCACACTAAAATCTTGGTGACTGAATGCTATTAGCTAAAAATATCATGTCACTATCTTACATTAGCTAGATAGCTATGTGGATAATGTAGTCTTGGAGTAGTATTTTAACGTGAATTTTATCGGTTACAAAATTGTAACTCCGCAAATAGTTACCTTAATTAAAATGATTAATTGTATTGCAATTGGCACATGAATTACAGGGTAGATATTATTAATCCTTATTGTTCTGTTGTGGAAGGTGTTTGCCTCTGCCTTGGCTGGCCAGATTTGAGTGAGACCCCAAAGTTGGTGTGTAGGGTGTGTAATGAATGCTTCCTACGTCCAATCAAAGACTTTCCCTTAGAAAAGGCATTCTAACAAGCTTTTGCGACGTTCTGAGTTTTATCATTTTGTTTGTATTATTATTTATATATTATTTTTCTGCCTGTTTGTCCTATAACTGTTGCTATGAGTGTATTCCACTTCCTCTGCTTCCCTCTGTTTTCTTTTTGAAAACAAGAGGTCAAAAAGCAACATCTCTTGCTTTGATATGTGTTTCATTTCTCGAGAGTCCTGGTAGTCATGGAAATTATACTTACGGCACCGGTAGAGCCTGTTAATCCTCAGGATGTCATTACGACTCATCTGTGTTGCTCTTCCAATTGCAACATTGCTGTTTGGGATTGGAACAATGGTTGGCTGCCTGTTTCTGGAGAAGGCGTACCTGAAAGGTATGTGATGGATTGACAGATGGGTAGATTTAGCCTAATTGAATTGGAATCATATTGGGAGTGATATTTTACAAATGCTTTCCAAACTTGCACAATAATATTATTCTTACTTCTCTGACACTCTATCAACATTACCAAAATTGTTATTGTACATTATAATACATCAAAGAATATTGTCTGACCTCCCATAGTGCATGACAGAGTTGTAGTCATATGGAGTCCCCAGATTGTTGGTCGCTATCTTTCTGAAATTGTGCTGCTGACCTGCAGGAAAACAAAAAAAATCATTATATCAGATGTCCCCAATTCTGTTAAAGATTCTGTGGTGTTAGTTTGACTGCACCAGTCTAACTAGATCAGGGCTCCCCAACCCTGATCCTGGAGGGCCACAGGGTCTGCTGCCCCTGAATTAATAAATTACGTGCAGTGAAACAACAAAAACCATTATGCCCTGTGACCGTCCTTATTGGATTGGTCCTCGTTGTTAATAGTAGATTGTGTTCTACGGAGACAGATGTTGTAAGGCAACATCTGTCCCCTTTGGCTATACACACTAAATGCAATGCATCTAATCCAAACAAATAAATACATAGATACATATTGTTTTATGCCCCCCCTTCCCTATCTGCAGGAAGGACCCCCCCTCAATGTTCAGTTTAGTGAAGGAAGGGTGGAAGGCAGAATATTAAGAACATTCATGCTGGAGTGTGCTCACTCACTCAGTGCAGTGTCTCTTTATGAAGACATGTGCTGGTTATTGTGCATCGTGTAATGCACCACATTATAAAACACAATTATACAAATTCATAACATATGAATGTTATGAATTTCAGAACATTTTTTAATCTTACACTCAGTCAGTATTGTATCATAACTAAATGCGATGACCATTCTAAATTCATCTAGCTTGAATATTTCAGCTAGCTGGGTAGCTTGTTACCAGCTAGGCTAGGGTACATGAGTGGTGATGGTGTCAGTGGTGGTAGGCAGTAGCTAGCTAATGCAGTAGTGAATAAAGGTTTCTTTTATTTGAATAATGTTACATTAGCCCATTAACTGAATGGATATTGTAAGCCAATGGCCTTGTGTAGCTAAAAATGTTTCAGGAGGCACTGGCCCAGCAATTTATCAGTGTTTTGTAGGAGAAACAGAGAAATAGCCCAGCCATGCTAAGTCCTGAACTTCAATAAAGCCAGACTGAGATATTAGACAGACAGCTGTCCCAGGTCCAGAGTGAGGATCTACAGCTTGACTGGAATCGTTCAGTAAATGGTCGGCATTTTCAGAGCTTATTATTAATCTTATTTATTTTTTCCAACTTGTAATAGTTAAGGAGTATAACCCCCTTCCTCAGCAGCCATTTTAATGAGAGGCTACAAATACTTAGAGAGCCAGACAAGTTGCAAGATCGTAGCTCCCCAGAGAAGTCTGGCTTCTGGGCAGGTTTGAGTGTAAGTATGAGGGATGGAGAAGGCAGAGGCACACACCTTGAATGACATTCTGGTACAGGATACGGACATGCTGGTCACGATCGCTGCGTGTCTGCTCATGGTTGAAGCCAAGAGCATGGAGGAGTTCATGCTGGACGATCTGGTGATAGACGCAGCCCCGACGAGCCAGAGACACCACTTGACCATTTCCCCGACGTCCCACAAAAGAGTAACACCTGGAACATGGAGAAATCGGGGTCAGTGCTGTTCATGAACATATGATGTACCATAGCATAATAGCAGCTAGCACATGAACATAGCCTACATATACTTTCACAAAATAAAAAATAGCTGATCAGAAGGAAAGAAAATAACAGATCAATAATGTAGATGTGACCCCATGCATTATTGTTGATGGATCTGAGAGACTTTTTTTGTCGCGACAGACAGACGTACCCTGAGCGAGACTGAATATTCACAAAGTCTCTCTGCCTGGTGCGCCGTGTGAAACGGATGCAGGTGGAGGCAGCAAAGGACTGCAGCCCACGCTCAATGATGGACCTTTCCCGTGACGCTGTTGAAACACAATTCGTTAGAAATAAAGCACACTGCTTCACCTAAAAGGTCGAAACATTGCCACTGCTCAAGGAAAAGCGTAATAAATCACTTTTATGATTGAAATCACTTTGTTTCTGATTTTGTATTATTTATTTACCATGTACCTGCACACATCTATAGATGTACATATGTTTTTGTGGACTCAGGTATACAATTTGTTACCAATAGGCTAACAGAAAACAGGGATTACTCAGCTGTCACAATGCATAGCAGGTCTAACGAATACAGGTTTAGCAAATATTGTACTGATCGCTCCATACATTCATATCATTACATCCCTATGCTGAAAGTACAATACAAAACAAGGTGAGAAGCCTTCAGCCTTAAGCACACAGCAGGTGGCTCCAGCCAGTATCCGTCCAGGTAATGTATGAGTTGAATGATGTCGTATCTGAAGATATTACTTACAGTATTGGTTGGAAATGACGTAGGGCACATAAACGTTCCCATCAGAATATTTGACCCACTTGCACCCACGGGATGTGCAAGGATCCGCGTTCTGAAGCCCAGTTTCAACCGCAATATCCCCAAACATGACAGTTGGCTCATCCAGTTCTTGTCCTTCAGAAAAGATTTAGACAATTTAGTCATTTACTATGAGCATAACCCAAAAATGTTTAATATCTTTGATTTATTTATGGATTACATTTTATTTATTGATGTATTTATTTGGAATATTGATTTATTAATTTACCTACTTGTTAATGTATTAATTAATGTGTGTATTTATGTATTATTTTGACCAAATACTTAAAACTGTACAAATACTTTAACTGTAAAATAATATCATTCTCAGTTTGGATGTTTTCATGTAATACCTTAGAGTTGAGTCTAAGAGCATAGCTATACATTGATATTAATTGAATACAAAAAATCTTACCAAGCGTTCTTGTTTGCTTTAGCAAATTCAAGTAAAGTTGAGATAGCAAATTCGTCTTCTTTCAGGCTGTTGTCTGTCAAAGAATTGAAATCAAATAAATGAATGAATGAGAAATACTGAATAAGTAATAATTCAATGTATTGACAAATCCCAAAATATATGCAACACAACCTTATGTCTTTTTCCACCAGACAGTACAGTACGGCACGGCACGATTTACCAACAAAAGGAACTTAAGCGCATTAAGGGAACCCAAACAATAAAATATTTCCCAATATTAGTTTGCCTAATGAAATGTTGAAAAAAAATATTCAACTGTTTCTGTTGAACTTCTTAATCACATTACTGATTGAACACAGCTGCCCTACTGTTTCTTTCACCGTTGTGCCTTTCAGAGGTTTTTGAGAGTTTTGTAAGACGTTGCATATTGAAACGCATCCAAGATTGATGCTTGCTTGGGCTGGGACTGAGTCTGTGATGTGATTTGGGTAAATGAGTTCTGGGGAGACAAAGCTAGTCTGCGAATATGTGTGGACAAATGTAAAACAAAACATGTCCAGCGTCGAGTGTTGCTATAGACTTATATCGCAAACGTTGGTGGTATGATATTGCAAATGCTCATATCGGAATAGCGATCGGAATATGATATATCGTTCACTACTAGTAGCTCGTGTTGGACATATTTTTGCAGCGACAAGCTACATAAAAGCACAGATGTAAACACAACGACAAATATAGCAAATGTTTATACGATTGAGGTTTTTAAATTCTTAAAAGGGATTAACAAAGTGAACTACCAAAGATTTGTTTAATGAGTGGGGTCAGCAGAACAAGAGGCCACAGGTGGAAATTAGTTAAAGGCAAATTCCGCACAGATATTAGGACATTTTCAATGCCTGGAACAGCTTGGGTAGTAGAGGCAGAAACACCTGGGCTATTGAAGCCTAGCCTAGATGCAGTACTAGATACTCTTTAGATTAGAACATGACTCATGTTCTCATCATTGTGTATTCTTATGTTCTTATGTTCTATGTTCTAAAACATTTCTGAACCTACATCACAGATATTGATTATTGATTCAGTAATTGATATTCAGAACCTTTTTTCAAAAACATGTGACCACATGAGCACCACATGGGGTGGAGAGTGAAAATTCATGTCAGAAAAACAGCTGGTAAAAAATTCTTCCTCCCTTCAATCATCAAATAAACCAATAAATCATCTTAATTGAAATACAAAAAAATGACAAAGCATTTATACACAAAATATTAAACTCTGCTTATGAGTAATTCCATGTGAAATACTTGTTGTTTTATTCCCAATATGAACCCCAAGTGTTATAGTTTGGGGAGGAAGGTAGCGAAAATGCACCTGGATGTTAGTGTAGTTTCTAGTTTGGTGCCATTGCAAAAGGAATATTTCTCACTTCTGCCCAATTTGGCAATATAGGCATTTGTGTCAGCATGGGCTGGGCAGCGGCAGTGCAATGAGGTTTGTGTCAATAAAAACATTAGGCGATGTGCAAGTTTCGTGTCTGATAATTCATTCGTCCTCTCTGACCACCTCTTTCCTCAAATGCAGGGTGTTATGTGCTAGTTTGGTGACATTATTAATGGGCACATATGAACAGATACGGCAGCTATGCTATAAACACCACTGTTTTGGGGATGTTCTGTATTTCACTTCACTCAGAGGCAATACGGATTGTATTTCAATTAGTCGTTTCTCATTCAAGAAATGACTATTTGAAATACAATCCATATTCAACTAAGCAGTATTTGAGCTTTGCATTCGATGCATATTAATGAGACCACCTCTACGCCCATGTAATTGTGTAAGATACATGTTTTTTAAATACATATACTGTATGTATGTATGTATGGTGGCATTTTAAATGTGCAAATTATATTTCTCCATAGAGGAACCGGTGAATCTGGTGTTTTAAATGTGCATTTTAACTATTGTGTAATTCTTGTGTTGATTGTGTTTTTATTGTGTTCATATTGTAAAAAAAATGGACACTGTAAACTCCTACCACTGTCTTGCCAGGTCTCTCTTGCAATATATATTTTAATCCCAAAGAGACATCCTTGTTAAATGAAGGTGAAATAAATAAATAGAGGAACTTACCAAAGCTTTGGTTCTCCTCCTCTTCAACAGTGATGTCAGATGAACCCTGGTTTATAAATATGAATGAAGCAGGTACAGTTTGCTTTCAGGAACCATGCAATTATACACAGTGTTCAGTCATATTCATTTTAGACAACAGGGAAATTAATTATATCAGTGTTACAATGCATGTGCATGAACGTGTTTTGTATTTTATATCAAGGCTGTTCCACCCTGAACCAGAAGGCATGCAAGGCAGCATGTTTTTACAGCTCTTCTGCAGTCGCTGGCACTTTAAGAACTTTGGGACTGCAAATTAATGAAGTTGAATTGGGTGGATTAGTGTTTGGAGTGGAACATAAATCTGCCCACATAATGGCCAAAAGGACCAGGGCAGTTGAGCTCTGTTATAGATGCAAAACAGATGCACAAATACAAAGAGATAGTTTGTATTGTTCATTTATTTGGCTAACACTCAATGTCAATGAAAAGTTCCTGTGCAATAAAAAGTATACTGCAAAATGCATGTGACAAAATAGAGCAATGGCATTCCTTCACAAAGCTACTATCTAAAAATACATTACTGTACCATAAGTAGATAATGCTATACAAAATATTTTTTCTTACCTCAGAGGGATAACAGTGCACTATACAGAACACTGTGAAGGTGATGGTGAGCATGAAGAGAGGTGACATGATGAATAGGTTGTGGGACCCTGTAATTGGTCTGTCTAACATAATTGTGGGAGCCCCTCAATTTATATGGACAGACTGACCATGTGTTTCCAGAAGAGAACTTATAGAAGTTGCACAAGTGTGTGGCTAGCCTCAACAGTTTCAACAGAAAGATTTCAGCTTATACATTTAGTTTCCTGAAACAAAAACTTTAGAAATGTTGAATTTCCTTATTTTTAATTTTGCTAAATGACATGAAACAAATCTATACAACTCGTGATAGTGAGTTGTACGATTATAATACCGTGAAAATGTAATCCCGTCACAGCCCTACTTGTCACCTATGCCCCAAAGCACTGATAAAGACAATTTGTGCCTGTTCTGCTGTTACTCTTAAATAAAGCCTTATAACTTTGTAGTAATACACTGCAGAGACATGATTGATGGCCACAAGATAACATGTGCACCATTTCAATGTGTTCATGTGCACCATTTCACATATTCATGGCATAAACATAATGTACATAAAAATTGAACAAAAAATCTGTCATTGTTTCATACTGTAATTACCATACTTTTTATTTTTGCACATTCACATCAGCATGGAAAAAAAAATATACACAGTAGTTACATTTCAGAAGCCATGAATGACATTGCAATCAATTATATATATATGTACACACACGCAGCTCTTAGAGCTCAATTTTGGAACTTGGTTATACTTTTAGGGACATTATTGGCCATTTGAAAATGTGCTACATTTGCAAGGTTACCAAGAAGATAGGAACCAATTCACCTCTATATTTTAGACCTATTTCCGAAGAATGGAAAACGTAAGCTATAAAAACTAAACAACTACTGAAAATGGACAACAAACATAAGCAGAAACGTTAACTATATTACTATAAACAATATAATATACGCCATTTAGCATATATAACTTGATAAATTAAGCCATATCCAGTAACATATTGTCCAATTATAATATTTGCATGCAGCCTTCTGCAGTGAAGGATGATTTTCTCAATAAACTGGCTGAACTATGAAGAAAAACGGGAAGTACCATACTCAATATCTAACCGCATACCATACTTAACAGTATTATCATCCATAGACAAAAAGGCCTTCCTCTATAAACAATGTTCAAGAGCCACTAAAAGTGATGCGATTTTAAGAGTAAAAGCTGATAAAAAAAGGGACAACAGATCTTGTTGATTAAAAAATGTTTAAATAGATGTGAAACATCTTGCAATCTTTTGAAAATCACCAGAGGAAAAGGAGACTCGATTGAAGGATAGATTAATAAAGTGATAAAGTTACCAGACTATTTCAAGTTGAGTTCTGTCAGCAGAATAAGGCATAGGGGTAAATAAGTTAAAAGTGCATTTTGCACAAACACTTTTCACACAAGTTGTTATTAATGCATAGAGTAGCTCCCCAAGACCCTTTGAGTGGCCCCATGTGGGACAGTCTGGATACACACTAGACTGTAGCCAAATTATGTCCCTAGATGAAGGATTAATTGCCTGTATTCATCCTTCTATAGTTTATTTTGTACTATAACCTGTTCTACCCATAATACCAAGTGTTCTCTGTTCAGATTCAGTCACATGGGAGTGACCTCTCTACCTCACCTGACAGCCTTGGAAAAAACATATTTTAATTTGGTGACACTCCTGACTGCGACATTAACCATTTAGTTTATGACAGGTGATGCAATTAATATGGAAAGACAGTAGGTTTCATGAAACATCTGACAAGCTTCTCACTGTAGTATAGTACTGGAGCCTTTCCACAGAAGTGATCTTTGCTTCCAGTTCTGTTGATAGTCTCGCAACATATTGCAACATTCCTGTTAACTGCAATGTGGCTTAGTTGCAGACATATGTTGTCTAACACTTTCTTACATAACGGAACTATATGTGTGTGTGTGTGTGTGTGTGTGTGTGTGTGTGTGTGTGTGTGTGTGTGTGTGTGTGTGTGTGTGTATGTGTGTGCATATGTATATATATACACACACACACACATGCATGTTTATTCATTGATAAGAGATTAAATCAATACCAATTTGGACTTATTGGACAATACTATTATTTCCCATGGTGGGAGTAGGGCATCTCAAAACACGAACACTGTTACTCCCTCACTCGTCCACAGTCTTAGGTCATTGTTCAGCACCTCATGCTAGTTATTGCCTGGTCTCACTTGGACATCCTTGATAGAATTTTCTCATCAAGGGCACATGCAGATCTTGAGGGAAAGTGAGACCTGTATTTTAGTGCATCACCCAAACAGTCCACACATTTGAAAGGCATACTAAGTATTTAAAATGCACGCTCAATGACTTGCCCCACCGGCAGCATGACAATACTTCACCGGCAGCTGACGATTGAAAATTCTGAAGATGTCTTAAGGCCATAAGTCACACCATCTGTGCGTGTACAACATAAAACATGCAGCACCAGAGGCTTGGCTATCAATCCTTCTGTGTTTCCCATGAGCCTTTGCTTTGCAAATATGAACTAAAATATGGATATATATGGTTATATGGTTAATATGGATGAACAAATATATAAAACGATTATTTATTGTGCAATGATATATTTAAATACTATACCTGCAACAGACTGAACAAATCTTTACTTTTCACACGATTGGAAAAACTGCATAGATCACCTTTAATTGACAAAGGGTACTTACACAAGATATATATTTTCTTTCTGATTATAAGTTTTTTCAACACGGTCTCATCCCAACTCGTCAGATATTGACGCTATGCAAGGGCCGCCCCTTGTCGTCGCCTGGAGACGCGCCGGGAGGCCATTGGCTTCACTTAATGACGACTTAGTACGATTCCTGGTAATAATTTCTGGTATACAGTATGTGTATGTGATTTTAAGCAATTAAATTCAAATAAGTCACAATAGTTTGATTGTCTAACAATAGGCTAGTTACTACACATTTGCGTTCAATTATTCGATGTATTATTATTACACATTACACATTACATAATTATTACACATTCTTCGCATTTAATTGCTTAAAATCACATACACATATACCAGAAATGATTTCATTTACTATACACAGAAAATGATTTAAAAATATCAAACTCCGCCGAAGTGGGAATTGTACTAAGTCGTCATTAAGAGACGCCAAAGGCTTCCTGGAGTTGGGATGAGAAAGTGTTCGTTTTTTACTTGTCTTTTTTACATTGGACATAAGAGTTATTTTAGATATATAATCAACAGAAAATGAATAGAAAACAGGAGAGGTTCTTCATAAAAAGGACAAGATAAAGTCAAGGATAAGAAGCTATTTTTTCTTTGTGATACATTCAAAGACTAGATTTAATTAATGATATTAACTCAACAGCACATACTGTATATTTATACATTTAATGTGAGAGGATCCTCTAGAGCAGCGGTCCCCAACCTTTTTGCACCATGGACCGGTTTCATGCAAGACCATTTTTCCACGGACCGGGGGGCTGCATGGAAAAAAAACTGAGACAAGTGCGGAAAAGAGGCACAGACGGAAGTGGTCATTTTTCAAAATAAAACACCCTGCAGACTGTGCGATAGTCAATAAAAATGGAAATAAAATTACAATTAAAACGTTTTTATTATTTCTGTGCGGCCCGGTACCAAATGCCTCACGGACCGGTACCGGGCCGCGGCCCGGTGGTTGGGGACCCCTGCTCTAGAGGATAAGCAGTATGGATACATTTGAATATGTGTTAAATAGCACCACAGCCATAACTCATATTTTCTCTGTTACGATTGATACACGGGCTGGACCCAAACGCAGGACACTGACACAGGGGATGAGATAAGGTGAGGGTATTTATTATATATACACACGATGACTGGCACAGGGGAACAATGGTAAGGGCAGACGAAGGAGGCAGGCAAGGAAGTGGGCAGGCAGGCAGGCACGGAAGCGGGCAGGCCCGGGAAGCTGGCTGGCAGGCAGGCAGGCAAGCAGGGAAGCTGGCTGGTAGGCAGGCAAGGAAGCTGGCTGGCAGACAGGCAAGCAGGGAAGCTGGCTTGTAGGCAGGCAAGCAGGGAAGCTGGCTTGTAGGCAGGCACGCAGGGAAGCTGGCTTGTAGGCAGGCACGCAGGGAAGCTGGCTGGCAGGTAGGGAAAGCTGGCTTGGAGGCAAGTACGCTGGCAGGCAAGGAAGTGGGCTGGCTGGTTCGTGGGCAGGCAGACAGGATGGCAAACGAATAAACAAACAAAACAAACAGGCGAGAAGAAAACCACTGAAGCTGAGAGACAGACGAGGAATGAACCAGGAAGGGAAAACAACGATCTGACCAGGAATGAAGGAGAAACCGGGGTAGATATACACTGCAGGGCTGATGATAATGATGGGAGGCTGGTGTGCCGGAACGGACGACGGAATTGGCAACAGGTGAGCATTATGAGGAGTAATGAGGGTTGATAATTGAATAATATAAAATAATAAAACAATTAACAAACAATCATGCTGGGAAAACAAGACCAAGGAAAAGACAAGGCAATGGGGAATGTGACATTCTCTCTTTCTCACCATATAGCTTTCTTTTATTTTGCCTGCTTTCTTTCTCTCACTGGTTTTGGTATGTTGATATGAGTTTTTCACATCGTATTTTTGAATTTAAAAATTCGTTTTTGAAAGCAACCTGCCACAGATCTGCCACCCCATTTGTCAAATCCTAGACTGAATCAGGCTGACCGACCCAAACTGCGAGCAGCAAAAAGTAAATGGAGAAAATCCAAATCCCCTGTGGCTCTGACTGACTTCCACGCACTTCTGGCTACCTTTTCCTCTAACCTCTCCTCTGCTAAGTCTGCATTTTTCCTTTCCAAGATTCAATCTTCTGTTTCTAATCCTCAAAAACTCTACTCTACGTTTTCCGTTCTCCTCACCCCCTCCTCCCCCCCCCCTCCTCTCTAACCGCGGATGACTTCGCATCCTTCTTTCGCAAGAAGGTCGATGACATTCGCAACTCCTTCCCCCCCATCCTCTCCCTCACCTAATTCTCCCTCACCCATCTCGTTACCTAAACCTCTCACCCCTCTGTCCTCCTTCTCGCCCCTCCCTGACTCGGACATCCTTCAACTTGTTCACTCCCACTGTCCCACCACCTGCCCTCTCGATCCCATTCATTCCCCCCTCTTCCAGTCCATTGCTATGGACATTCTCCCCTTTGTCTCCAATGTTATCAACTCATCTCTTTCCTCTGGCTCTGTCCCCTCTTCCCTCAAATGCGCTCATGTCGTCCCCCTCCTCAAAAAACCCTCTCTGAATCCTGCTATCATTTCCAACTACCAACCTGTCTGTCCCCCATTCCTCTCCAAAACACTAGAGTGGGCTGTCTATAACCAACTGTCTGCTCATCTCCTACAGAATGACCTGCTTGATCCTAACCAATCTGGGTTCAAGGCAGGCCACTACACAGAGACTGCTCTCCTTGCGGTCACTGAGGCT
Organism: Aldrovandia affinis; assembly: GCA_029706075.1. Lineage (NCBI taxonomy): Eukaryota > Metazoa > Chordata > Actinopteri > Notacanthiformes > Halosauridae > Aldrovandia > Aldrovandia affinis. Next base: position 1,660,612 of record JAINUG010000017.1, read on the forward strand.
CTTCACGTGGCTAAGTCCCAATCCCTTACCTCCGTCCTCCTCCTCCTCGACCTGTCAGCTGCATTCAACTCCCTGGACCACCAGATCCTGCTCTCATCTCTCGTCGAGATAGGAATCTCTGGATCTGCATTGACATGGTTCAAGTCCTACCTGGCTGACCGGTCTTACCAGGTGGCCTGGAGAGGATCCCTCTCCTCTCCCCACACCCTCTCTACCAGATTCCCGCAGGGCTCGGTGCTAGGCCCCGTCCTATTCTCCCTGTACACCAAGTCACTTGGTTCTGTTATCTCTGCTCACAGTTTTTCCTATCACTGTTATGCCAATGACACTCAACTCTTTCTCTCCTTCTCTCCATCTGAGACCCAGGTCCCAACACGGATCTCTGCATGCCTGGCCGACATCTCTGTCCACATCTCTGAAGCGGAACCAGGGGAAGACAGAGCTGCTCTTCCTCCCAGCAAAGGGCTCCCCAATGATTGATGTGTCAATCACCGTGGAAGGCTCCATAGTGTCTCTGTCCCAGTCTACCAGGAGTCTTGGAGTGACAGTGGACAACCAGCTGTGCTTCTCGGGCCACATTGCAGCGATCACTCGGTTCTGCCAATTCTCCCTCCACAACATCCTCCACAACATCCGGAGGATCCAACCATTCCTCACCCAAGAGGCCACACAACTCCTGGTCCAAGTCCTGGTGATCTCATGTCTGGACTGCTGCAATTCCTTGCTAGCAGGCGTACCGGCCTGTGCCATCAAGCCACTGCAACTAGTCCAGAATGCAACCGCACGTCTGGTGTTCAACCAGCCGAAGTTCACCCACATCACCCCTCTACTCTCCTCTCTGCACTAGCTCCCCATCGCAGCACGCATCAGATTCAAATCACTGGTGCTTGCTTTTCAAGCGGCTAGAGCAGGGGTCGGCAACCCGTAACACTCAAAGAGCCATTTGGACCCGGTTTCACGGAAAACAAAACACTACACCAGGTGATTTCACGCGAAAATAATTGCGCCCCTCGGATTTTCCTTCCAAAACCAATTTTGGAGATTCAAGGGAACTTTTTATTTAAATCACCTGGTGTTGTGCAGAGCCGCAACAAAGGCTGAAAGACGCATGCGGCCCACGATGGAAGGTTTTGACATCCCTGGGCTAGAGGTACTGCTCCCCCAAACCTCCAGTCACTCATCACTCCCTATACCCCAGCCAGACCCCTGCGCTCCGCCTCCTCTGGCAAACTGTCTGCCCCATCCCTCCGGGCCCCTGGCAGCCGCTCCTCGTGGTCTCGTCTTTTCTCTGTCCTGACCCCTCGGTGGTGGAACGACCTTCCGCAATTGGTCAGGACCACAGAATCACTTGCGATCTTCTGCAAGAGACTCAAGACCCACCTTTTCAGACTCTACTACCACTGAATTCTGTACATTTAGCTAATTGTCATCAGCACTGCCTACTTGCTCAACACTATATACCCCTGCCTACTCTAAAAAAATAAAAATAATTACTAACCTTTTCCTTCCCAGTGTTACAGGTATGGTACACAGCTGCCTGCAATGATGTCTATTGCTGTATTACTGCACTGACCTCTTGCACGAACTATGATTGTTCCTACCATGTATTTATGCACATCTTGTAAGTCGCTCTGGATAACAGCATCTGCTAAATGCTTAAAATGTAAATGTAATGTAAATGTGTAAATAGGTTCTAAGCCATGGAGGGCTTTATATGTGAGGAGGAGGATCTTGATATTGGTTCAGAATTTGATCAGGAGCCAGTGGAGCTTCACAAGAACCAAGTTGACAAGGGAGTGATGTGGTGGTGGGATCTGGTGAGTGAAAGAATATGTCCAGCAGAGTTCTGGACCAGCTGGAGTTTAGAGCAATGGAGCAGGCCTACGATCACCTGAATGGATTATAATGGGGAAATAAAAGAACAATTCGAATATAAAGTTGTAATATATCTGTGATGTGTGTGGACTGGAAAAGTACTTTCATGCTCACAGACAGTGACCAGAGCAGAGCTTCTCTGCAGGCATATGTAGCTTTATTAGGAGTACAGTGATATTAGACACAATTGTGGTGTTTAGGAATACATCAATGTCCTTTTCTTTATTATACGTTTTTATTAGGATGTTAAAAGCAACTTGATAAAGTAAGTTGAAATAGATTTGTATTAAATTTAGATTTAGCATTGTATTTCAAGAAAAACAGCAAGCAACACAAGCAAAACCTTTTTTTGAGATAACAGGACACGTCTTGATTTACCCCGATCTTCCTGTTTTAATGAGAAAAAGAACAAAGAAAAGGATTAATATTCAGGAAGTGAAATATGTTTCTGAAACAATACGTCACAATACACTGGGGAAGCCGAGCTGACACAACCTTATCAACACCCCTGTTAACAGAAATTTCTGTGACGAACTGGCATTCCGGATGTAATCATTTCGAATGAGAAGCAAACTTTCCTTCATGATATTGAAGAAAATATTTATTAAAACATTGAAAAGGTGCCTGGGGGTTGTTCCTTATTATTTGCTCATAAGCCAACCCTTATATTCAGGAATCTGGTGATCAACCCAAAAAGAACAAATTAAACTACAACTGCAGGTCCCACCAGTCACTACAAAATGGGACCTTATGGGAGTTGTAGTTCAATCGTAATTGAATCATTCTACTTTTATTGGTGATCGCTAAATTCCTTAATAAAAGGGGTTGATTAACAGCAAATAATTCAAAGAATAGCCCCCAAACATTTTTTTAGGGTACAAGGTACGGTCTGAAACTAGTGACAGGTCTTTTCGTGTGTTGCATCGAAATCTCCTGTTGCCAGTCAATGCCTTACCTATTGAAGACAACATTCCTGCAAAAAACAGTGATGTTTGAACTTTTTTTTAATGTTTGAACTTCATTGTTTGGTTAACAGTTAAAGAATTGTATTTGCATTTTTTCTATTTTTGATCTCAATACACTCTACTTCAGCTTACAGGTCTTATTTTTACATTTACGACAATAGTTGTTGCACTAATTTGACTCCATATTCTGCTTCCTTCTGCGGTTTTCCTTTTGAAAGCAAGAGATGAAAAAGCAACATCTCTTGCTTTAATATGCATTCCATTTCTTAAGTGTCCTGGAGGTCATAGAAACGATACTTACGGCACCGGTAGAGCCTGTTAACCCTCAGGATGTCATTAGGACTCATCTGTGTTGATCTTCCAATTGGAACATTGCTGTTTGGGATTGGAACAATGGTTGGCTGCCTGTTACTGGAGAAGGCGTACCTGAAATCACATTTGAAGGTGTGTGTGATATTCAATTATTAAATGATTGCATTCATGTTACCTTAATTTGTAAAAAGCAGGTATGTGAGGGAATTGACAGATGGGTAGATTTAATTGAATTGGAATCATATTGGGAGTGATATTTTACACATGCTTTCCCAGCTTGCACAATAATAGCAATTCTTGCTTCTCTGACACTCTTATCAACTTTAACAAAATTGTTATTGTACATCATAGAGAAAATTGTCTGACCTCCCATACTGCATGACGGAGTTGTAGTCATATGGAGTCCCCAGGTTGTTTGAATTTATCTTGTCGAAAGCAAATCTCAGACCTGCAGGAAACAAAATTAAAAATGACATCAGATGGCCCCTTTCCCGGTAAAATTATATCGTGTTAGTTTGACTGCATCAAACTAGTGCAGGGCTCCCCAACCCTGGTCCCAGAGGGCCGCAGAATATGGGATGGGGCGCAATTTATTCCAGAACAAGATTCTATCTCTACTCTTTCTCTTTATTTACCTTGGGTGGCAAAATTTCTGCTGTGCGTGGATTATATAATTCACTGGCTGTCAAATGTATTTGACCCTTCCTGGAGTTTGCCCGCATTTATTACCCATTCATTTTAGCCCTGTGACACCTCGCTCACATGGTTTGCAGTAATCGGAGGCCTTGTCCTGCCTCTACAGTTTCTCATTTCAGCTTAACAACATATATGGTGCAAGACTGTGCGTGCCTAGCTAGCTAACGGCACCACAGCACAGGGCCCCAGGTTAAATTGCTATCTTGTCTGTGTGCTTTATCACAGTATATGCAAGGTACATAATGCCAAAATGGCCCCGCCATGCAAGCTCAAACAGGATAGCTGTTCCCATTGGGGAGTTGTACTTCTTTTCTATGCTTGATTCATGAATTGGTGGTTAGATTTAGATTTTACACATAGTGCATCATTTGCGACAGTGATAGGAAACAGATACAAGATTTATTTTTACATTTATGCAAACAAGCGTCCACATTTTTGGGTGGATCTCATCAGATGTTTGAGTTGTAAAAAAACACAAATAGTGATAGGCATTAAACTCGCCCCCTCACTGCAAAGCCAGTTGTAAGGTGGCAGTTGGGGGCAAAATGCGCATCCTGTAGTTTTGGGACAGACTCATTACGGCGGGCGTCACACTCATGGATGAGGAGAGTTGATGAAGGAGGGTGTAAGGGGTGGATCTTATTATTAATAGCAGATTAGCCCCCTTTGGCTATAAACACTAAATGCAATGTATCTGATTTTTTACATTGTAACAATGCTTATTGCTAAAGCACCTAAAAAAGAAACATAATATATATATTGTTCTCTGCCCCCACTCCCCTACCTGCAGGAAGGGGTTCTATGTTCTAGGAGTTCTAGTTCTATGCCCCCACTCCCTTATCTCCTGTCATGCTATGTCCTGAACTTCAGTAAAGACACGAGTCAGACAACTGCCCCAGATACAGAGTGAGGATCAACAGAAATCTGGACTGTACATAAATGACCCCCATCCTCAGCAACAAATTTAATGAGAGGCTACAAATATTTAAAAAGCCAGACCAGTTGCAAGATCATAGCTCCCCGGAGAAGTCTGGCTTCTGGGGAGGTTTGAGTGTAAGTATGAGGGATGGAGAAGGCAGAGGCACATACTAGGAATGATGTTCTGGTACAGGATACGGACATGCTGGTCACGATCGCTGCGTGTCTGCTCATGGTTGAAGCCAAGAGCATGGAGGAGTTCATGCTGGACAATCTGGTGATAGACGCAGCCCCGGCGATCCAGAGACACCACTTGTCCATTTCCCTGACGTCCCACAAAAGAGTAACACCTGGAACATGGAGAAAACGGGTCAGTGCTGTTCATGAACATATGATGTGCCATAGCATAATAGCAGCTAGCACATGAACAGAGCCTGCAGTAAAACACAAGGAAAGTTAGAAAGGTTCGGTAAATATTGAAAAACAATAATAATGAATGTTAAAATATAATGAATGAAGTGCACAGCCTCTTCCCAAAATTGCTACAATCTTTGGTATTTAATTGTTATCCTTATTGCTGCATCTTAAAATGAGGGGTAAACACATATTCTCAAAATAAATTCAGTTAAAAGCTGATCCGAATTAACCTAAACAACAAATCAGTAGCCTAATGTAGATGTGACCCCATGCATTAGTGTTGATGGATCTGAGAGACTTTTTTTGTCGCGACAGACAGACGTACCCTGAGCGAGACTGAATATTCACAAAGTCTCTCTGATTGGTGCGGCGATGGAAACGGATGCAGGTGGAGGCAGCAAAGGACTGCAGCCCACGCTCAATGATGGACCTTTCCCGTGACGCTGTTGAAACACAATTAGTTAGAAATAAAGCACACTGCTTCACCTAAAAGGTCGAAACATTGCCACCGCTCAAGGGAAAAGTGTAATAAATCACTTTTATGATTTAAATCACTTTGTTTCTGATTTTGTATTATTTATTTGCCACGTACCTGCACACATCTATAGATGTACATATGTTTTTGTGGACTCAATTATACAATTTGTGACCAATAGGCTAACAGAAAACAAGGATTACTCAGCTGTCACAATGCATAGCAGGTCTAACAAATACAGGTTTAGCAAATATTGTACTGATCGCTCCATACATTCATATCATTACATCCCTATGCTGAAAGTACAATACAAAACAAGGTGAGAAGCCTTCAGCCTTAAGCACACATCAAGTGGCTTCAGCTAGTATCCGTCCAGGTAATGTATGACTTGAATGATGTCATATCAGAAGATATTACTTACAGTATTGGTTGGAAATGATGTAGGGCACATAAACATTCCCGTCACCGGATTTGACCCACTTGCACCCACGGGATGTGCAAGGATCCGCATTCTGAAGCCCAGTTTCAACCGCAATATCCCCAAACATGACATTTGGCTCATCCAGTTCTTGTCCTTGAGAAAACATTTAGACAATTTAGTAGTTTTCTATGAGCATAATCCAAAAATGTTTAATATCAATGTTCTTTGATTTATTTATGGATTCAATTGTAATTATTGATGTATTTATTTTTAATATTGATTTATTAGTTTACTTACTTGTTCATTTATTAATTAATTTGTATATTTATGCATTATTTTGACCAAATACTTATTATTTGATCCTCCATACATTTTCAGCTAGAGTTTTAACTGTAAAATAATATCATTCTCAGTTTGGATGTTTGCATGTAATACCTTAGAGTTGAGTCTAAGAGCATAGCTATACATTGATATTAATTGAATACAAAAATCTGTGATAAATCGCCATTGGCTTACTGCCATGAAACAGCTCTTCTTTAAACATACTTAGGCCATTTGTTTTTTACTCTACAATTTTGTTATTTCCTTATGGATATAATCTATAACTTGTGTAAATGTTCACAGTCTTACCCACGTTCTTGTTTGCTTTCTCAAGTAAAGTTGAGACAGCAAATTAATCTTCTTTCAGGCTGTTGTCTGTCAAAGAATTGAAATCAAATAAATGAATGAATGAGAAATACTGAATAAGTAATAATTCAAAAAAAGGAACTTAATACATATAGTCACTAAATAAATAATAAAAATAATAATAATTGATTCGCTAAATCAATGTATTGACAAATCCAACAATATATGCAACACAACCTTATGGCGTTTTTCCACCGGAAAGTGCGGTACGGCACGGCACGGTTACCATTCCGTGCTCCCGCGTTTTGCCGCTTTTTCCACCGACAAGCGACCAAGCGAGCCTAAGTACCCATGCTGAATTTGGCTACTCCTCTGTTTAGGTACTACTGAGCCAAACAGGGACCTAAGGGTGGAGCTAGCAATACTGCAGAACATTGATTTGTCAAGCACAATCATCACAGAATCATCACGCTAAATCTCAGACCGGCTCAGACACAACCGCCATGCTTTTTTTTAGCTTCACTTTGATTGTTGAAGATTGTTGAATAATTGGCATTATTTTCAGGTTTGCGTGATTCTACGCGTTAGGTTTGTGTTACAAAAACTGAAATAAACATGTTTTCTTTGAAAGGACAAAGTATATTGTATTGTCATTTTCATTCACGCAATATATTGTATATGTTTTCATAGTACAACATTTTAATTCCTCACATAAATTGATTTTTGGAAAGATAAAGGAATCGCTTCGATGCATTCTGATGCTTGAGCTGAACCCTGGCCTTTGAAACAAAAGGATCTGAACTGGACAGTGTCCAATTACAAACCATTTGAACAATCTTGCGCCTTCATAAATCGACACTCGCATTTATAAAAAAAATTCGCTCGTAGCTAGGGCTGCACAATATCACCAAAATCTCATGTTGCAATAATTTTGCTTCATATTGCGATTGCGATATAGCACGCGATGTAAAACACAATCGGCATTATATTAAGTGAATTAAGGGAACCCAAACAATAAAATATTTCCCAATATTAGTTTAGTGTCACGAATGGTACCGGAAAACCAGGCGCGGACCCAGAAATGCAATAATGTCTTTTATTGCATAAACAGGAAATGGTCACACAGGAGCAATCAGGACAATACAGGGATCCAAAGAGTGGTTGGGGACAGGCAAAGTTTGTTCCAGGCTTCAGTTGTGTCAGAGGCAGGCAAAGCGTAGTCAATGGGCAGGCGGAGGTCGAAAATGGGAAATCAGTCCAGGGAACACAGAGAGGAGCGGGACTGGAACCACAAGGAGCATGAACAGGTGGGTCGGGAATGAGGCTGGGACACAGACGAATACGGGAGCACGAACAAAAACACGATGAAACAAAACACAGGTAAACAGAGAGAGTTGTGTAGGCATAAGCAAAGCACAAGACAATCTGGCAATGAACATGGGAAAACACACAGCTTATATACATTTAGACATAACAAGAAACAATCAGGAATTAACACGAATGCAGCTGACTGCAATCAGACACATGAAGAATAAGTGAAAACGATAATACAATAACGAGACAATCAGGAAATGAACATGGGAAACGAACAGCTAACTACATCAGACATAACGCGAAACAGGTGAAACTGATAATACACTGACGAGACTAGAAACAGGTAAGTGAAAGTAAAAACACGGACCGGACAACTAGGAAAACATGGAAAAAACTACAAACGCTTAATTGCGGGAGACGTGACAGTTTAGCCTACTGAAATGTTGAAAAAAAATATTAAACTGTTTCTGTTGAACTTTTTAATCACATTGCTGAATGAACACAGCTGCCCTACTGTTTCTTTCACCGTTGTGCCTTTGAGAGTATTGTTTTGTAAGGCGTTGCATTTTCAAACGCATCCAAGATTGATGCTTGCTTGGGCTGGGACTGAGTCTGGGATGTGAGTTTGATAAATGAGTTCTGGTCAGCAGAACAAGAGGCCACAGGTGGAAATTAGTTAAAGGCAAATTTCGCATGGATATTAGGAAGTTTTTCTTTACACAGAGAGTTGTCAATGCCTGGAACAGCTCGCTAGGTTGGGTAGTAGAGGCAGAAACACCTGGGCTATTGAAGTCTAAGCTAGATGCAGTACTAGATACTCTTTAGATTAGAACATGATGAGCCTAGATGGGCTGAACGGCCCGTTCAAAACTTCCTTTTTCTCATGACCACATGAGCACCACATGGGGTGGAGAGTGAAAATTCAGGTCAGAAAAACAGCTGGTAAAAAAATCTTCCTTCCTTCAATCATCAAATAAATCAATAAATCATCTTAATTGAAATACAAAAAAATGACAAAGCATTTAAACACAAAATATTAAACACTGCTTATTAATAATTCCATGTGAAATACTTGTTGTTTTATTCCCAATATGAACCCCAAGTGTTCTAGTTTGGGGAGGGAAATGCACCTGGATGTTAGTGTAGTTTCTAGTTTGGTGCCATTGCAAAAGGAATATTTCTTACTTCCACCCAGTTTGGTAGTCTCGTGGTTAGCAATATAGGCGTTTGTGTCAACATGGGTTGAGCAGTGCAATGTGATTTGTGTCAATAAAAACATTAGGCGATGTGAAAGTTTCATGTCTGATAATTCATTCGTCCACTCTGACCACCTCTTTCCTCAAATGCAGGGTGTTACGTGCTAATTTGGTGACATTATTAATGGGCCCATATGAACAGATAAGGCAGCTATGCTATAAACACCACCGTTTTGTGGATGTTCTGTACTTCACCTGACTCGGCTTGTATATGGATTTTAATATAGATTGTATTTCAAATAGTCATTTCTCAGTCAAGAAACGACTATTTGAAATACAATCCATATTCAACTAAGCAGTATTTGAGCTTTGCATTCAATGCATATGAATGAGACCATCTCTATGCCCATGTAATTGTGTAAGATACATGTTTTTTAAATACTTATACTGTATGTATGTATGTATGGTGGCATTTTAAATGTGCAAATTATATTTCTCCATAGAGCAACCGGTGAATCCAGTATTTTAAATGTGCATTTTAACTATTGTGTAATTCTTGTGTTGATTATGTTTTATTGTGCTCATATTGTTAATTTTTTTGCCATAAACTTCTACCACTGTCTTGCCAGATCTCTCTTGCAAAATATATTTGAATCCCAAAGAGACATCCTGGTTAAATGAAGAAGAGAAATACATAAATAAATAGAGGAACTTACCAAAGCTTTGGTTCTCCTCCTCTTCAACAGTGATGTCAGATGAAGCCTGGTTTATAAATATGAATGAAGCAGGTACAGTTTGCTTTCAGGAACCATGCAATTATACACAGTGTTCAGTCATATTCATTTTAGACAACAGGGAAATGAACTATATCAGTGTTACAATGCATGTGCATGAAGAATCCATGCTCAATTTGAGTGTTTTGCATTTTATATCAAGGCTGTTCCACCCTGAACCAAAAGGCATGCAAGGCAGCATGTTTTTACAGCCCTTCTGCAGTCACTGGCACTTTAAGAACTTTGGGACTGCAAATGAATGAAGTTGAATTGGGTGGATTAGTGTCTGGAGTGGAACATAAATCTGCTTACATAATGGCCAAAAGGACCAGGGCAGCTGAGATCTGTTATAGATGCAAAACAGATGCATAAATACAAAGAGATAGTTTGTATTTTTCATTTATTTGGCTAACACTCAATGTCAATGAAAAGTTCCTGTGCAATAAAAAGTATACTGCAAAATGCATGTGACAAAATAGAGCAATGGCATTCCTTCACAAAGCTACTATCTAAAAATACATGACTGTACCATAAGTAGATAATGCTATACAAACACTTGGAACAAAGGGCAATGATTTAGCAGGCAGTGATAGAAATGGGAGATGTCTTTCTTACCTCAGAGGGATAAATGTGGCATAAAATGAATACAACCATGTATACAACCAAGTTGTTTTAGGTGTATTAAACAGTTTTTATTAAAAAGTAAAAAAATTAGGGGAGACTGGGGACAGTTGCAACAAGGGGCAGTTGCAACAAGTCTTATTACTCCAAGCAGAAACATGCTAGAGTGATGACACTCATAGTGCAGATGCTCAGTTAGACCCTCCCCCCACATGGAAGAAAGGAGCCACGTTCGACCTCTGCTTCTGGATTTATTGACAAAACGTATTTTGGAGGTGTGAAAGTATATTTTTTTATGAGCTGTATTTATGTCATACTGTCCTGATCTTTGCATGAATTAATCCAAACTTATTTAGTTCAGTGTAGAATCATTGTTTTGTTGACTTCTGAGTGACGTGATTCACATGTATCAAGGTTGTTGTGTCTAGCTAGCACATAAGGTTTTGTCATGTCTGTTGGGGTTGGGGACAGTTGCAACATGTTGTTGCAACTGTCCCCAAGCTAAGCAGCCATATCCAAACAGACCACACAACAACAACAAAAACGACCTTAGGTCCCTAAAGTGGTGTAATGGTCCATTGGCAAATAGTAAGTTTACGTTCACTGGAGTAGGAAGAAAATCTTTTTTTTTTCTTTCTAATTAAATTTAAATCATTTGAACAGTTCGCTGCTGATTGCAGAAGAGGTTTGCTGGTCAGCCTTGCAGTTTTAAGTTGCAGTTTTGTACCGAAATAAATATTTAATAAAAGTTAAACTTGTTTGTTACATTGCAAATGGGTCCATTCTTCCTGTTTAACACTGAAATTTGGTAAGAGATTGAATAGTCTAACCGGCAACATCTGCACATTGATGTAAGGTAGGCCTATGTTCTACACATAAACAAACAAATCTCAATAACTGTCATTTTCATAGAAATACTATAATATTATTGTAAAACAATACATATTTTCAGAATACTATGCTCATTGAGACAAAAAGCTAAAGTTAATTAGAACAATTCAATGTATTTTTAACATGTTGCAACTGTCCCTGGATCATGTTGCAACTGTCCCCAGGCTTGGGGCCAGTTGCAACACATGACGTCTTCCATTCAAATGAATATTGTGAACTATATGTCGTATGTGATCATCTTTAAATGGTATGGGTAATTAGTAGACAGATGCAAGTTTAATATATGAAAATGTGGTTAGTCTAGTCCAAATAGTCTGAGTAATTGAGAAAAATGCTAAAAGTATTAGAACTGTCCCCAGTCTCCCCATACAAGCTGAGTCACGCCAAAAAGCCCGCTTTAAGTTATGACGTGTTGAATTCATAATGTTTTCATATGAAATCAAATAAAACACACAAATATTGGACATAGCTAAATACAAAATAGTCTAAGAATTAAATACTGAGAAATTCACCAAAACATTGGTACATTCTAAAAGACAAACTTATTCCCGTTAAAATCAGTATAAACACATGTACATTGACCCAAGTATTATAGCCTATTTTTGCTATAATGTATAACAGCAACCTTCTAGGTTTGTGAAATGCGAGAAAGCTGTCTGCACGTGCGCAATCGTGTTGTAAACCAAACAAAATCTAAGAACAGCCACAGAGGTGGTGGCCTGGTGGGATTAAATGACATTAGCAGACACCCGAGGTCCAGTGTTATATTTTTAATTATGGGTTGTTTAGACATTTTACAACGGTAATGGTTGAACTTTTTTTCCCCCGGATGAAAATAGCTTTGCCACATGATTTACTATCACGGTATTACATTAAGTTTATGATAGTAGTACCAGTATTTAATATTTTAATATTGTGGTATACCGTCATACCGGTATACAGTCACACCCCTAGTTACAAGTGCTACACTGTTTGTTCACTTGTCATTAAACTTTGCACCTTTGCAATGTTGGCAGCTCTGGATCTTACACTACTACATTGTGGCCTTTTTGTGTAACTGTACTGTTGATTAAACATATTTTACAACATGACTTGTATAAATATGTACAAAGATTGTAATTTACTTGGCTTGCCTTCCATAGGGGCATGAAGTAACATTGTTGTACTGCATGCTCATAAAATGTGCAAATTCATGCTGGTCAAATGACATTTGGTGGTGTTATTTTGCAATATTTGCTAATTTGCATATAGTGCAATGCAATTGGCTTTGGATAAAACTACTTCTACTACTACTTGAAAATGTAGTTTGGGACTTGAGCAGGGTCTATCGGACTTACAGCTCATAAGAAGAAGATTCCTAAACATTATATAGCATTGTGCAAAAAATGTCTTTTTTAAATGATTTGTTTCAGATTACCCCCCGTTTTTCTCCCAATTTGGAGGGAGCCAGAGCCAGATTGGCGCAGCCAGGGTTTGATCCCCGGCCAAGGGCTATAATTATAAAAGCTATAATTTGCTTGCCTTGTCAATTAAGCCACATTTTTAGCATGTCCAAGTAACAAAAGGCCATGAATTATCATTGTTGCACTGCCTGTTAATAATAAGTGCAATTTCATGATGATCAAATAAGAATTGGGGCTGTTATTTTGCATCACATGCTAATTTGCTAATACTGCAATGTGATTACATTTACATTTACATTTTAAGCATTAATACATGCTAGGAACAATCATGCAAGAGATCAGTGCAGTAATACAGCGATAGACATCTTTGCAGGCAGCTGCGTACCGTACCTGCAACACTGGGAAGGAAAGGATGGCTGTGATTTACTCTTCACAGCTATCTTTCAACATAGAAACGTGTCCTTCATAATTTAGTTAGGGACCTAAACAAAGACCGTTTGTACCAAATTTCAAGTCAATTGGGCTTCATGAGAACATCTTCATGCATGATATGCTATTGCACAAAAAATAAAATTTTACAGTCAAAGTTAATTTACCTATGGAAGCCATGTTGTTTGAGAAAACTTGGTACACCACAAAACTTGGTATGTATGTTAAAAATGTGGTTGTCTATGTGTGTGTATATGAGTTTCAATGTGATAGGTCAACATTTTTTTTTATAAGCATCATTTTTACTCATACGTGCAAATGCTGGAATTTGATTGGCCTGTTATCCGTATTTCAATGTTGAAACTTTTCTGTCACAATTGAATTGCGACTAGGACAAATTGTACATATACCAAGTTTTTTGTTAATCGGAATTCCCATTGAAAATAATATTTTTTTCATTTTTTATTAGTGGCGGAAAATCCAATATGGTGGACATTTGGGTCCTTGAGGGAAATGTTTTGGCCTGTGAGGAGAGATATCTACTGACATTGGTGTCAAGTCTGTATTTAAAACGGGGCAGGAATTATGATAATTTAAAGATTTAAATCAGTGGTCAATCAGTGCAAAATTTGGTAAAACGTTGTTGTCAGGTATCTCTATCAATGTGACAAGAATCAATCAAGTGGTTAGGCCAGAACTGAGAAAAGTGAAGATGACTAAAAATAATCGAAAATGGCCACTAATTCAAGATGGTGGTGATCTATAGGGCACATATATACACTATATGGCCAAAAGTCAGTGGACACCCTTACTAATTATTGAGTTCAGGTGTTCCAGTGAAGGGTATTCTTAATGCTACAGGATATGAAGACATCTTAGCCAATTGGGCACTTCCAACTTTGTGGCAACAGTTTGGGGACTTTGCTGTTCCAGCATGACTGTGCCCCTGTGCACAAAGCGAGGTCCATGAAGACATGGTTAGACAAGTTTGGTGTGGAGGAAGCCCTGCACAGAACCCTGACCCCTAACCCCATTGAACACCTTTGGGAGGAATTAGGAACACCAATTGCGAGCCAGGCCTTCTCGTCCAACATCAGTGCCTGACCTTACAGATGCTCTTTTAGCTGAATGGGCACAAATTCCCACAGACACACTCCAAAATCTTGTGGAAAGCCTTCCCAGAAGAGTGGCAGCTGCCATAGCCGCAAATGGGGGGGTCCAACCATGGTTTTAGAATAGGATGTCAAACAAGCTCATATAGGTGCGATGGTCAGGTGTCCACTGACTTTTGGCCATATAGTGTATGTTCCTAATGAAGGGATTGATTAACGAAGATAGATTTTTAGTGAAATCTTTTATGTTTTCATAGCTCTATAGCGCCACCATGTGTTTGTATTAGGCCAGTAGGGCTGAAGTCCTGATGTGGCTGGTAATGTACAAACCAAGTTGAATAACTTTATGCCAAATCGGTTGGGATTTATAAGCATTTTTCTGAAGAGCCATGACCACTGCAAGTTCATTGGCTGACTGCAACCATGTTCTTTGAGATATAAACATTTCCTAGACAGGAATTTTAGAAATTGGTCCAAACATCCTGTATTCCATACAGATACACAAACACACACTCACACGAACGGGCGCGCACACACAAACACACATGCAGTTCTTAGAACTCAATTTTGTAACTTGGCTAAACTTTTAGGGACATTATTGGCCATTTGAAAATGTGCTACATTTGCAAGGTTATCAAGAAGATGGCAAGAAGAAAGGAACCAATTCACTTCTATATTTTAGACCTATTTCTGAAAGATGGAAAATGTAACTATAAACTATATAACTTTATGAATTAAGCCATATCCAGTAACATATTGTCCAATTATAATATTTGCATGCAGCCTTCTGCAGTGAAGGATGATTTTCTCCTAAACTGGCTGAACTATGAAGAAAAACGGGAAGTACCATACTCAATATCTAACCGCATATCATACTTAACAGTATTATCATCCATAGACAATAACCTCTATAAACAATGTTCAAGAGCCTCTACAAGTGATGTGATTTTAAGAGTAAAAGCTCATTTTTAAAAAAGGGACAACAGATCTTGTTGATTAAAAAACGTTTTAATAGCTGTGAAACATCTTGCAATCTTTTGAAAATCACCCTAGAAAAAGTAGACTCTATTGAAGGATATATTCATAAAGTGATTAATAAAGGGGATGGACCATACTATTTCAAGTTGAGTTCTGTCAGCAGAATAAGGCATAGGGGGAAATAAGTTAAAAGTGCAACACTTCTCACAGAAGTTGTTATTAATGCATAGAGCAGAGGCCCTTTGAGTGGGCCCATGTGGGACAGTGCTGCATACACACCTAACTGTAGGCCAAATGATGTCCCTAGATGAAGGATTCATTGCCTGTATTCATCCTTCTAAGGTTTATTTTGTACTATAACCTATTCTACCCATAATACCAAGTGTTTCTCTGTTCAGATTCAGTCACATGGGAGTGACCTCTCTACCTCATCTGACAGCCTATTTTAATTTGGTGACACTCTGTGACATGAACATGACCATTTAATTTATGACAGGTGACACAATTGATATGGAAAGACAGTAGGTTTCATGAAACATCTGACAAGCTTCTCACTGTAGTAGAGTACTGGAGCCTTTCCACAGAGGTGATCTTTGCTTCCAGTTCTGTTGATAGTCTCGCAACATATTGCAACATTCCTGTTAACTGCAATGTGGCTTAGTTGTAGACATATGTTGACTAACAGTTTCTTACATAACGGAACTATGTGTGCGTGTTTGTGTGTGTGTGTGTGTGTGTATATATATATATATATATACCTGAAGAAGCCTTTTGTGAAACGCATTGTTCGTTTTTAGCTTAATAAAGTATAAGTAATTTTTCAGCCTTGTGTCGCGGTGAATCTTGTATTTTTATCTACGTTTTTCCTGCCATCACCTGCACCAAGGACTGACAGAGCTGTGCACAGGGCATCCACTTGCTTTTGAGTTTATATATATATATATATATTTATTCATTGACAAGAGATGTACAAATTTTTTGAGGCAAGAGATTATGAAGAAATGTATATATTATAAATTAAAGATAAAATGGTAAAAGATTTTACCTACAAAAAATAGGCTATCAATCTTATGCCAATGCATGTAGATGAAGGTTTAATTCCTAGTTAAAATTATATTCGGAGATGGCGTTAAGAAACATAGTAGCACTGCTAATCCATCATACATTTGAGAAAAAATGTTTATTCGTTCGATTTCACACAATTGACTGACAGGCCTTGCAGTGATGCCCTGAGATACAAGAGTAGGCACAGACAACACTTCACAAAGACCAGGTATCGGGGCTCAACACCGAGGCTTGTCGGTCTCCATGTTTGTTTTAGTGTGGAAGAGCCTCTTGAGGAAGAAGAGCTGCAGGTAGCCTGCTCCAATGATGACAAGGCTTTGAGCTGCAGACCACCAGGTCACATAGCTGGAGTTGGAGAGGAGCAGGAAGTAGTCTGCTCCTTTCCTCATGCGTGCAAAGTTGTAATGGCGCCACATGTGGAATGTGTTCCCCTGCAGCTTGATGGCACTGTCCTGGAAAGAAATAGTGACTTTTGTCAGTTCACCATAGAGTTTGACAAGAAACTGCTACAGAATTATTGTTTGAGACAGGAAGTGATGCATTCCCAATTCATGCTATTTTAATGGGCATTTAGCTCATTATTTAGACACTCTTATCCAGAGCGACTTGTTTTATATTTCTTTACATACAATTTATTTATACAGCGGGATATTTTACAGAAGCAATTCAGGTTAAGTACCTTGCTCAAGAGCACAACAGCAATGGCAATGCCCCACCTGGGAATCAAACCTGCAACAACTGAGTTACAAGCCCAGTTCCCTAACCATTATACTACACTGGCGATGTGGGCACCTGGCAAAAACACGAACACTGTTACTCCCTCACTTGTCCACAGTCTTAGGTCATTGTTCAGCACCTCATGCTAGTTATTGCCAGAATTTTCTCATCAAGGGCACATGCAGATCTTGAGGGAAAGTGAGACCTGTATTTTAATGTGTCACCCAAACAGTCCACACAACTGAAAGGCACACAAAGCATTTAAAATGCACGCTCAATGACTTGCCCCACTGGGCATGAACAAATATATAAAACAATTATTTATTGTGCAATGACATATTTAAATACTATATCTGCAACATACTGAACAAATCTTTACTTTTCACATAATCGGCCATTCCGGCATTAACAGCACACAATTGCAATTGCGCTGAAACCAAATTTCAACAAAACTTTGCACTAATCAAATTTGTTTCCATTCTGTGCCAGCTTTATGCATCGTCTGCTTATTACATTATATATGTTTAGCATGCATAGGACCTGGAAGTGTATGAGGACGCTCACAAACTCTGGTTTTCGCAGCTACGCCTGTCTACACAATATGTGAATGAGGGGTAACTTTGTCCCCTGGCAGTACTTATTTCATGGCTGATTTCAGGATTGTGTATTAAAAACAGTTTCAGGATTTCATGGCTACTTCTGATTTAAGTTATTTATTTAGCCCGATCATTTATTTGATCTGACATTTTTGATAAACTGATGAGCTACAGCTGCAAACTGCACATGTATCCTTGGTGTAAACTTTTTAACTGTGGTCTGATGTAGGAGTGAACCATTATTGGTGTATACAGCTGTTTAGAATATGAAGCCTGAGTAATTGGTTGGAACAAAAACCAGCACACACCCGTGCCCTCCTGGACTGGAGTTTTGCACCCCTGACTTATTTAGACATATATATATATATATAATATTGCCTAACCTCAATGGTAGACAGGGTGTCATTCAAGTGTTTATTGGCCTCTTCTTTTTTCTTCTTCTGTTCCTCCTTCTGTTTCTGGGCTTCCTCTGCACCATTGTAGTACACACCGAAGTTGAGGAAGACCTGCATGCTGCCAAAACGGTTGTGGAAGTTGCTCAAGCACATCTGGTAGAAACCTGAATTAGTGGCGTAAGAGAGTGTGAGTGTACAAAAAGGGCCACAGAGTGAAACACATTCTTCTGAGGTGCCATCTCGGGAGCACAGCGCACATTCTGGGGCCTGAGGCTCGGAGAGAACAGAAAAAGTGACATTGATTTTCAGCTGTCTCATTTTTATGTACAGATTAAATTATTGAATTTATATATCTCATTCTGAACAATATTGAGGAACAAAGCAAGTGCACCACGTACACGCACGTTTTGGTAATTTTTTTGTCACTGTCATACTATCAGATAAAATCATTTGGATGATCAAAGGTTACAAAAAAGTGCTTTTTATTGAAAAAGCTAATATGTTTTAGCATTTTGCCATGAAAACAGAAACAATTTTTTCTCCACGAATCAAAGGATGAACTTCGCCATGTCTTGGGGTACTGACTGTATTGCGAGATTCCCCCTGGTAATTACAACTCAGAGGCTCACTCAAATGGTTTCTGAGTGTAAGAATCTCGTATTTAGTGTCAATTCCGGAAGAACAGGAATGCAGTTTAGATACCTTAAATGACAGTATTTAGCTAGCCTCTCATGTCTGGGCATGCCTATCCCTCATAAGTGTCTCCTTTTATAAGTGACACACCAATTCATCATCATTTGCTGATTAACCTGTCTGTTACCTGACACATCTGACCAGGGATGAGGGACCTACAATTAATGAAGGGGACAAAAAAAACTTGGTCTCGCATTTACCTGGTATTAGCCCAGGCAGTTTTCTATCAGGGTTGATATAATAATAATCATTGACTTGTGGTGCTAATCACTCAATGCGTCTAATCAAAGATGAGTAGGAAAATACTTCTGAAAGAGTGAAATATTCAATATATTAATACTAACTGAATTGTGATATATTGTAGATTGCTAATTGCATAAATGTTACATATTGTGTTGAACTGAGGACATAAGAGCAGAAGATTGCATGAAATCCAGAAAGACATATGACCCTTCTTGCCCAGCCCTGCCATACAGGGAAGGTATGTGAGGGCATCATGACTCCACCAGATGGCACCATAGAAAAGCTGTGAGACAGGTGAAATTGTCCGCACTTTGAATTGAATCCCTTCCTCAGTGGTCTATATAAACTCTGTGTGAAGTACCCATTGAAGTAGCTTTGTTAGAGTATTGAAAATGTAGCATTTTTTGCAAATTGTGTGTAACCTGCTGCCTTATTAAATATCTTCATAACTGACCAATGTGCATTTATTTTAATAGAGTACCAGTTAATTAACTGGGGTTAAGACATATTTCCGTGATGGTCTCTTCTTGTAGGAGCAATGGGTCCTACCTCTGGTCCCATCACAATGTGTCCAATTTTGACACTGAGATTGTGAAAGATTGTTACACTGTTAAATTCCCATTTGGTAGTGAGATAACAGTATGAAAAGAATATTTCTCTGATAGTCTTAATATATGTATTATTGATTGGCTGGCCCTGGGGAAACCCAATACACTTTGGGAATAAAGAGGGTGTGTAAACAATGGAACGCGAGAATGGACAGTTAGCTTGAGCAAAAATGGCAATATAGTTTGCCTTTCTATGAGAAATTGCATTAAATGTATATTTAACAACATTTACAATGTTTAACAACATTTAACAACATAACTCAGGCTATGTTTAAGGATTTGATCAAAATGAAACCAGTTTTTGTATAATCATTAGCTGAATATCAGAATTTCAATAAAGATGTATTTCTATATCGACTGATTAAGGGATTACATTTCTTTTTAGTTTGGTGAATATTTAGTTGCTCTAGAAGAATGCCAAATCTATAATAAGTCAGTAATTTAGTATGCCTAAATAATCTAAACATAATCTAAATACATGTTTGCAAAGTTTTGATGGATAACTGAAAAGTTTAAAAGTAATGTTTCATGCTCCATGCCTTATGTATGCTTTATGCCAAATACAGTATGTGCCCATTTCATTGTATGGTCCATCAGTTAAAAAAATTTACTCGGTACTTTAATCAAATATAAAAATATAAACGTTTTTAAACATGAGACTCTGTCACAATTTACCCAATCCCACCAGTTTTGATTGGTTTGGGGTTGAAATTATTAGTAAGCATTTGGTCTCAAATTAAGCCAGAGGATTTATGCTGAAATATTTTACTGTGCACATGCTTTTATACCAAATGGCCAGATAATTAGACTTCTGCATTTTGTATTATTCATAGAACCATGGAAACCGACATAACCATTAGTTTGTATACAGTGTTTATATGTTCCAAAAAAAATCACACATCTCTATAATCATTTAGATCTGATTTCAGTACTTTCTTCCATGTGTTACCTTTGATATAATGATCCACTTTATACCAATAATGACAATGAGGCGTCATGGCTGCAGCTTTACCTGTCTCCTCAGCTTGGAAGTTGATTTGACCAGTAGCATCATCCATTGTTGCCACCAGGAGTCCATCTGGGGAGTTGACAGTGACTGAAAGATGCCTGTCATTGGCCATGCCTGTTACCCACTGGACCTATTAAGACACGTCTGTGACTGTGTGGAACAAAATGGTCTACCCCTAAGCTTTGTACAAACAAGACAGCCTCCTTCTTTATTTCCTGCTAAAAGTAGGAACATAGTATATATACAGTATTTAAAAAAATTTTATTTATTAAACTTGCTCACTAATTATTTCTGTAATTTCAGTATTCTGATGAGAATCATGTGTGCATTTAGGTACAACGCAGTGGAAGTCACCATAATTTATAGCAATATTTACCTTATTCAGATTTAGTTTTTAACCGTGACATATGTGAATAGTCTGTTACATGCTTATGAATGCCCCACTTGTAGCATGTGAAAATGTTTTAATTTGTCTGTGAAGTGATTTTACATTTGACCATATATTACATTTATATCGATTCACTGCAATTACCAAGTGATATGAAGTATGGAGCTGAAAGTACTCCAAAGAGGAATTTGTGGTCCAGAAAGTGATATAATGAGTGACACATGTTTTCTGGGAAACGTGTTCTAGGGGATTTGAGGAAAGTTTGAGATCTGAGATGTCGAATGTGTTTCTACACCACAAACATTTGCAATGTGGACAATCACTGGCCTGAGAAACAAGGTTTCATATTTATGAAAATAACTGTTGGGTTTATAGCGGAGGGCTCTGATACGCATCGCACATGCATGGTAACTTACCATGTAGGTTAAGTAGAAGCGCTCACCGTGGTGTGCAAAGTGCCAGAAGCACTCTAGTCCAGAGGCCTTCAGCACGATGGCAAAGTCATACTGATCCGATCCCCAGAGCAGCTCCTGATCCCCTAAAACGACATTGGGCCCAGGCGCCTGTCCCAAACCCCCCTGCCCCAGCAGCAGCAGTACCAAACACCAAAATAGCGTACCTCGCATTGTCTGTACTCTCGCACATGAACTCACACTGAGAGGACAGAGCAGCGACAGACACATAGAGCTCAGGTTGAGGTGGGAGCTTATAAATGATTAACTTCTCCTTGTACTACATCGGCTCATGTTATTTCTGATTTGCTTATATTGTGGGAAAAACCTGGGCACTCCACACGTGGTGTGGGGTCCTGACAGCAAACACAGTTGAGCTTTATATTGTAAAGGCGATGAATTGCAGTAAGGAAGCACACACTGCAAGTTCGATGATGAGTTTGTGCAATGACTTTTCTCACATTAACTGTAATTGTTATACGGGGTTCTAAATGTGACATAAAATTAATTTGTCTCAATTTCTTTCTTCCCCCCTCCCATGTATGAAATTGTGTGAAACTGTGTTTTTTCCAGATAAACCACCCCGCAGCCCTAACATGAATTTATTTTGATGTGCATTTTTCACACGTTTAAGCTAAATATAGCTTTTTAATCCCACATCTACGCCAATGTCATAATGAATTATATCAGAAGGAGGGCAGCAGATGACGATAATGTAATGATAACTAAAATAGGGACAAATACTACATCTTAAAGGGTAATACAGTTCCCATGTATTTCTGTGAGCAGCTACACTGTTCTTGTTTTCTGCCATGTTTGTTTGTTTACATGAATTGCAATAACATAAGAAACCCCCTCCCACCCACACACAAACACACACACAATCACACAATCACTTCTGTTCCCCACACATCAGGTTCACTGGCACAACACCCAATTACACAGTTCTTTCTCCATTCAAAGTCAAAACTGTTAAGAATATTTCCACAGCGCCCTGTGATAATGCTCACTGTGCTAATATCACTGTTCTATTGAGAACTCTTGAGAATGGGTATTTTTTCCAATCTGAAAAGCTGGTCTCTCCTAAACACATTGCCTAGTTTCATTGTTGTGAGAACTTAGTGACAGAGTTTCATTATTATGTCACATTATTGTGATATTCAGGGATGTGATTTTTTTCCTGGTTAATCAGGAAATATTTATTTTCAGACCATAGATATCTTGTGGACATGTGTATGTCATAAGCATACACATTAAGAAATGTTGCACTCTTTGACAGCTGATAGCAGGAGAGAATGTTCAGCAAATAAAGCCAGAATTCCTGAATAATCACATCCCTGGATATTAGTATTATTATAACAATTTTTATCATGTATTGCTTGGCCCAGTGCTTGCTGCTCCAATCCCAGTTCAAGGATATTACCCATAATGCATTGTGTTACTGGCTAGTTAACTGTTAAAAGGAACCTTGATTCATTGCTTAAAATTCTGGGGAAACAGTAAACATGCTGTACTGCAACTAAGTGGTGAGAAATAGAATAGAAACTGAATAGAAACTGCAACTCCCACTATAACAACACTACTGTGCTGTTATAATCAATCATATCCAATGTATTAGTTATAGAGAAGGCCAGAGGCAGTTACTGTATCAATCAATGTTTATTACTTTCTGCAGTCATATGTACAGTCAATTTACAACATAGTGATATGTTTTGACATTTTTAATTTCCATTGTTCTGACTGTTTTTCTTTTTTATATATTCTCATTCTCTCACACACTCTCTTTTAAATCAATATTAAAGAACATATTTACAAAGAAAGAAAAAACCTAAAAAAACGGATAAAAGGATAAAAGAAGTACAGGAGTGAGTCCATCTACTCAAGAGGATTTAATCAAAAGACAAAAACAGGAGCCAATAGAGACATCTACATCAACTGACTTGCCAAAGGTTGCCTACCGTTTTAGATTAGTTTTTTACATTGTTATTTCTTTATGTGTACAGACATTTTTATTTTAAAAGCATGGAAAGGAAGAGGTCAAATTTAAAATAAGTTATTTATGCAAGCATTTGTTTTGGAAAGTGATTCTTCATGAAACATAAAACATGGGAGCAGTGAAGGAGTGCTATTACAATGACACACAATAAGGCGGACCTATTAATACATATTCCACCCCAGTAAAACATTAGTATTCTACAATCTGAACCTGGTAAATATATGGCCACTGACACCAAGTTTGACAAGTGTTATGAAAGTTGTGTATCTCCAGTCCTGCAAAGAGCACAGAGACTTGAAAAATATAGAAAACAATCATTATTACCATGTATTTTTTTCCACAGGCACAAAACCCAGCTGCTGCACTAGGCACTGTCTGAATACCTGAAAAAAAACCATTTTCAGGCACTGCAGTGGACACCTGTGTCTGGGCAAACGGGGTCATGTTCCACTGTTCTTTCAGTTTGCATCACAAAATGCCTCAGAAAACAGTGATGGTTTTTACCCAAGCCTGTATTTAATTCAGCATGTATTTCTTTCTATATATATATATATATAAATTGGACTTTTTCCTCTTGTGCTGTCACATCTCACAATAAAACCCATACTCTACAAACCAAAACATGATACCAATCTAAAAGACATTTTTGCTGCAACAAAGTAAAATATATTTTTTCCAGTGAAGTAAGAATCAATGTTATCTCTGGATAACATATGATTGACATTTGACATTATTATTGACACTGATACATACATGGTGGAAATGAACGCACACATTTCTTCCTGAAACAAACGTTTGAAATGTTTACATGAGATACAAAAAAACAATGAATGGATACAGAGATCTAGTTATCTACCCAACACCTAAAACATTTCCTTTTATGCTCTTATGTATGTGTATGCATCCCTCATCTATATACTTTATGGAGAACACAGGCAGTGGTTCTCTATAGGATTTCAATAAATGCCACGAGTGAGCTTCCTACACACCATTTCGCCCCAAAATAAATGTGTTGCCTATGACATGTACAAAGTGCGAGGAGGCACTTTAACACCATGCTTGTATACAATAGTTGTACAAAAATAGAAATCAATTGAGGTTATACAGCAATAATTTGCTACAGAGTAATGGGCCAACATCCAATCCCCTTGGACACCACCCTGAGCATCAATTGATGAAGAGGTGTACCCGAAGGGCAGAATGCCTTAACAGGTTCACTGAGGCTACAGCCACTTATCATTTGCTCTACAGGCCCAGGCTGAGGATGTTGTGAGTTCATTTAATTGTAACTATCGATCACTATGTACTTACATAATTTTGCTTTATATTAAGATGCATATTTACATGCACAGATTGAGTACCAAAGCAAAATGACAGCCTTGGCCTTCCTTGCAGTGTAGAACATCACATAAGGGGACTGGGTGTTGTAATACAAATGTTCCTTAGTGAAGTACTGTAGTTATAGGAATGGTGTTATTGCAATCCGCATTGTCATAATAATCACACTGGCTGCACATTTTGCAGTTAATATCTTCAAGGCAAGGTATTCATTGAGTAAATTTAGAAAAAAAAGAATAGGCAGAACACCCACACCATCTAGAGAACTGCATATGCTCGCTTTCGCACACTCACAAACACACACACACACATACAAACAAACACACGCAAAACAAGAGATACAGACAAGTGGTCCAGCTGTATTTTTGTTAGCCATTTGGTTCCATGAGATGAAATTCACCTACTGTAGGGGGTAGTGAGCCTGTGTCTTACCTCAAAGACAGTCTGCAGGTCAGTACTATGTCCCCTGTCTTCCAGATAATCTTGTCTGTGGCTCTTACGTCGGCAGACATCTAAAAATACAGTGCCGCATTTGGAGGCAAAACCCTAGCCCTTTTTGGCGCTCCGAGAAAAGTCGTAAGCTCCTGTGGTAAGAGGCTCTGATCACATGGGCCGACGCCTAGGGTTAATCTTCCTAGGTTGGATAAAACTGCCCAGGATGACTTTTACACAACCTGCAGTTCCTATCCACTACCAGCATCAGTGCTAGAGAGTATGTCTGCGATCTGTTGGAATACTGGAATGTTGGCCGTGCCAGCAAAAGGCCTTATATATGAAAGATACGATACACACATATAGTCAAAATCAAAGACCAAGTCAAAATGCCCCTGTCACAGACACACACTCAAGCACACATTTCCCAAATTCTCTCAACTGATCTCAAATTTGAGAGAAAAAAAAGAACTCATTCTCCCTGAGAGACAGTAAAATATCGGAATATTTCAAGTCTCCACATTGCTTGTGCAATTACACCCTCAGAGCTTGTGCTGTAGAGGAAGGCTCGGTATCTGAACCTCGATTCAGACCCGGAGTGGCCTGTACCCCCAGCAGTCTCTGATAGCACCTGCATCATTGCACCACTTCTTAGATCTGAGGGCCTGTGCAACTCAGCCGCCCTTAGAGGGCCACGGCCACTCTGCCTGTCGGGGTGCCAGGCTGAGGGCTGGGCACGCCGAACAGCTGTTTCTGAGCACTGTCACACGGGGTATACCGGGTGGGCGTGGCAGGTTCCACACGGGCGTTAGTCAGCTTCCACCCTCGTGGCACACACAGTGGCCTACTGTCAGACTGCCTGCGTCAGACTGGCCACCACGGTACTAATGCCTGAAAGGTCTCTTTTCATTTTGTTTGTCCCCATCTGTTTATTTTTTTGTTTTTTAATGCAGAGCTTCCAGCAAAAGTAGGCGCATGCATATTACACATAATTAAGGGCAGTATGTTCTCGTTTCTGTCTCTCCACCCTTAGAGCCTTGATTCTGTGCAAATGATCACTATGGAACATTTTGGTGCTCACACAATTGGAAGTATTAATGTTTTAATCCACGTTAGTAGGTTAGTGATTGGATTCGATCAGTCAGTCCAAGTTGGTCAGTTAGGATGTATTCAGGGCAATAGGAAGCATATATGAAACAAATATTTGCATTTTATCCAATCTTTGCATTGTTCGCTTTTATGTTCTTTGTGTTTCATCGGGTAGCAAAGCTTGCGGAACTCGGGATAAGGCGGAGCAGGGGTCTGTGAGCTGTGTTACTCGCGTTTCCATGGCTCCTCCTCCACAAAAGAGTACTCCGCAGTGGAGCCATTTGGGGTCATGGTTACCTGAAAGCAATTATCAGTAAGATCTAACTGTAGGACCAAGGCACTGTCAAATGCATTTGTCTTTTTTCTACAGTTTGGAGCAGAGAAACCCTTATTGTAATACACATAGGCCCCTGAACTTTTCATGAGCACATAAAAGCTTGACTGTGTTGTTGACACAAACGGACATGTCCTCCTTAATCATCGGTATATCATGATGTCCTTTCCTTTTTCAATGTTTTTATGTGAGGCATAATGTCATAATTTGATTCAGTTCATTAATACATTAGCAAATCAGAACACTACTGTTATGTTATTTTTGCTTGATTAGATGGCCTTGTACACTATAGATTCTCTGCTCCAATACATACAGGTATGAAAGGTTTCGGGGACACCTGAGCTACGGCTAGAATGTAGGGATCGCACTATCACACGGCAGTTTTAACAACGATCACCGGCAGATGCTTAAAAGAATTAATAATCCCACTACTTCAGTCAGGAAATTTTAGTCGTTACAAGACACTTAATTGTCTGTACAATAATGTACCGTGTTGGTTAAAAGGTCAAATTAATATAAACAATTATATACACAATGAGCCAAAACAAACAAGTAAGAAATAACAGAGGAAATAGCAGCCTTTATGTCCTGCACAATTAATGTGTCAAAACATAAACAAGAGTCCATCTAGAATCTAGATAAAACTTTAGTGTATTATTTGCCACTAAACCTAATTATTTTTATATTGTCTGTTATGAAATTCCCCATGCAAGGCAGGTGTGAGCTGCTATGATACTGATACTATATTTAGAATGCTAGCCACAACAGCCAAAGCCAGCTTGGCATAACCACTGAATATTGATTTCAGTGACCTGACAGCACTCTGTACAGCTTCTGTATTGCACTTCACATTGTCGCTTCGACCAGTGTCTTATTTGTGGTTCTGTTGCAAATCATTTGCTGTTAATATAAAGGTAACTGCCAAAATAAAGGAGTCACCAACATAAAGTGTCTTAATAGAGCATTGAGACACCATGAGCCACCAGAACAGCTTCAAAGCACCTTGGCATAGATTCGACAAATGGCTGGAACTCTATTGGAGGGATGCAACACCATTCTTCCCTAAGAAATTACATCATTTGGTGTTGTGTTGATGGTGGTGGAAAACACTGTCTCAGGCGCCGCTCCAGAATCTCCCATAAGTGTACTATTGGTTTGAGATCTGGTGACTGAGACAACCATAGCATATGGTTTACATCATTTTCATGCTCATAAAACCATACAGTGACCACTCATACCCTGTGGATGGGGCATTGTCATCCTGGAAGAGACCACTCCCATCAGGATAGAAATGGTTCACCATAAGGTGATCACTCAGAAAGGGGTTTCTATTGATTGGCATTGTTGCTGGCTCTGTTGCTCAAGGGGTTGAGTGGACCTAAACCATGCCAGGAAAATGCACCCCACGCCATAACAGAGCCAACAGAACCCTTCATTTACTCTACTGCTTTATTTTAGCAGTTACCTGTACATAAATATAACCTAGTGATTAATTCCCCAGTCTGGTGTTGAAACCTGACCATGCCAGTGCTGACTGTGGCCAGTGGCCCTGCAGAGCGGGCCATCAAGTGGCCATAGTGTTGCCCATGGAGGGACGGGTTCAATCTGCACTGCCCACGTCAGCGACTCATCGGGCTGATGGGCCGCTTGCAGCAGCTGCGCAGGAAGTACACTCTTCTGTCACAACAGCCCTCATTTAAAGGGTTTGCACGTTCGAATTTCATTGTGAATTTAATTTACGTCAAAGTTTGGGATTTACCAAATTAGACCTCTATCTTATAGTATGATCGTTATTTATCCTTTTAATGGATGGCTCCCCTCTTCTGAGCAGGAAAACACATTTTACCCAATCTGAAATTGGACTTGGTATACTTTGAAAACTTTGAATGGGAAAGACCACAAATGTTGTCAGTGATGATACCAGACACAGAGGTCTCCCCATTGATACTGCTTATGAGAGCAGAGGTAGCACATGTGCAGCGCATCTTTCTGTACCACTATATAAAAATGCATTTTTCCGTCTACACATATGATATGAGGTCAGAAATGTCAAGTAAATAAATTCACGTGGAACTGAATCCACAGCAACCTATAAAGCGGAATAGTAGACTGTTAAGCTTATGGCTGGGAAAAGGATTTATTCCCAAATTCTATTTTTCTTTAACTTAGGAAAGGGGGATATTCATCCCATATTTCCCATGGAACACAAGTGCAGCTAAGATGTATCCTCATATCCACAGAAAGGAAAAGTGGGCTCTGTGACTTGACCTCAATGGAATACATATCAAGTGCTGCAGTGTAATTTGTCTGTATGAAGAAACTGATTCAACATTTGCGTCACAAGTGATACTTTGCTATAAATGTTATTTGGAAGGGCTATATTTTTGGTGATGCAGACTGATGCTTCCCTGTGTCTGGCTTAAAAGTCCAAGGTTGTGATATACAGCTGCTTTGAACATACTTATGTACTTCTGGGAAAATTACATTTTCTTTTTGAAATATGGAGATGAATGTATAATATTGGGATGGCACAAAAACTGCTATTCCACGGTGAGTGAATATATAAATATGTTCATATTTATTTTGGAGTTAAAAAAACATTTCAAAATATGTGAATTTATTTACATCAATATTTAAGCAAGGAGAAAATTAAAGTGGGCACGCAGGACAAACGTTGCTATATACAAGTCTCTATGTCCGTAAGAGTGAAATGTACCTTGCAATCATCTAGCAGGACTGAGTTGTGAGCAGCATAAACGCACTGGTTGCTGTTGTTTTCATGGTGGTTCTTGAGATCGTCGTAATAGGAGTGTGCCCTACTCATCTCTATGTCGTCCAGCCTTGTCTGGTGGCAGTCTAGACTATCCAGCTCCGCTTTCGACAGATGGTACACGATGCCCGCACCAAAGGAGTCGCCCACCACGTTGACAGAGGTTCGGAACCGATCCCTGTTTTGGGGGCGGGTTGGGGAGTAAGAAAACACATACAAGTGCGACAGGGTAACTTCTAGGGGAGAACAGTGGCATGCTTTCACGACACTTAAACCAATCAATTCAAATTGATTGGGGCCTCTGAGGCAGGGGGCCCCCTGGTGGCGTGGGGCGATATCACATTCTGGCCTTTTTGATAGATCAATAAATGAGTACATCTCAAGACGAACATGAAAAAACTTTTGTGATAACACAAATAAACATATTTTCATTCATTGACCATAGACCTAATATATACCTTCTCTAGTAACAATGAGCTAATCTAATCGACGGAATCTCTTTTTTTGACATCACAACACATTTGTGCAACAGCATTTGTAGCTCGTATTCTATGATAGCAGCCATGAAACGCATTTCTCCTAGTGAAGCTTTAAGTGTACTGTCACTGGCCTACATAACTGCTAGCATCAGTAAAGGTGTGTCCGCGCATGTGTGTGTGCGTGAGAGTGTGAGTGTGAGTGTGCGTGTGTGTGTGTGTATATCTATGAGAGTGCATGTGTGTGTGTGTGTGTGTGTAGAAGGAGTGTACTCACAGGAGCCAGTCCACAGCCACCAACAGACTGATGTCCTGAGTGGGCAGCCCCACGGCCGTCAGGATCAGCAGCATGGTCACAAGACCCGCGCTGGGAATGCTGGCTGCCCCTACACTGGCCAGGGTAGCTGTCAGACTGGGGACAGAAACGTAGCACAGAGCGAACAGTGAGCAGTGACTTTAAAGGCTAACACTCAGTGCTGTTTGCATGGCACCAAACATGAGCAAAGATATCTTGCATAATTTTACTATACTGAAAGTGACTTACAATGGACTTTAGAGTACCTGACACTATATCAGAATTCAACTGAGGCTGGGTTGTAGGCCTTTTAAAAATAAAATAGGCACTTTGCTATCAATACCTGTATGCATTTAGAAATTTACAGAATTTTGTCCATCCTTACAGTAAAACGAAGGGGAGAACAACATAGGGCAGGGTGGTAGCATATATTGTAAAACGGAGACTTACAGATGTGAACACACAAAAGGGACTCACCTGACTGTGACAATTTGACCCGCATCTAAGTAGATGTCGTTCATCTGTGCAATGAAGATGGCTGCTACGGCCTCGTAGAGTGCCGTGCCGTCCATGTTGATGGTGGCGCCAACAGGGAGCACGAATCGCGTTACCCTTTTATCAATGCCCAGATTTTCCTCTAGGCATCGAAACGTGACGGGAAGCGTGCCAGCGCTGGGAGTGAAGGAGAGATGAGGCGTGATCAAGAAACGAACAACCAGAAAGACATGGGTGCAGCTGTCAAAACTGTGCTCGGCCACCTTGCTTTGAATAGCATTGTTTTCTGTCTATACATTTTCTGTTGTATACATTAAGACCTGGGTCAAATATGAATTTGAAATGCTCCATCTCTTTAGATGCTGGTCAAATTTGAAAACACTGCTGCAGATCCCTGAGAATTGTCAACAAAATATGCTATGCACCAAAATAATTTTGTCCTGAATGTTGGTGAAAATAGATATTTATTTTAAAATGGTCAGTGATCTGCAATAATTTTAATTGCATGTAAAGGGTTCAAGTATTTAAAATAATTATTTGACATAGGTTGGATGCATTTAAGTTATTCTAATGCACAAACTGGTTTTGATATGGCAAGTGTTCTAAAGATTTTATACATCTGTAGTAAATACTAATGTAATAATACTAACATATATCAATACAACTATAAATAGACCTCCACTTCAATAACTTGCGGATTCAGATAACGCTTGTGGGGTTGCTCTTGACTTACTGTGATGCTCCAATATTGAAAAGTGTGCGTGACTTAATGTACGCACACATGCACCATTAGAATTACTTGGTCAAGTAATAGCACCTGTAGTTAACAACTGTTAGAAGAAGTACTATCGATCTTGCACTCAAATATTTGAACCTGTGGAATGGCAAAAATAAAGAATGTATACATATACATACAGAATGTATACAAGCTATGGACAAACAAAAGAGAGCCAGAGGGTACACTAGTCGGACTGTGAGCTTAAGGCTTGCGAGGGATATTCTTGCGGTGTCAGAAAAGACACGGCATCAGCGAGGGAACATTGAAAGGGGAGCAGTGGTCAGAAGATGAGCTGACGGCTTCTGACTCCCCAGCTCAACTTTAACCTGATTCTAGCTCTGTTGACGCAGTAGAACACGTGTTTTATTACGTAAGAGTATTTTCCGCGGACCCTGACACGTGCAAGTTATTGAGAGGGAAGTGTATATCAAATACATTAGGCATGACAAATAAATAAATACTTGTCTACCACAAGACCAAAAACCAGTAAACACACAGGCCCTGCAAGACTGGAGTTGTGCACCCCTGTATTAGAGGAAGAATGCACTGTACCTGGATGCAGTTCCCAATGCAGTGACCCAAGCCTGGAAGATGCCCATAAAGAAAGTGAAGGGGTTTTTCCTGACAATGACAAAGTAGATGAGAGGCAGAAAGATGCCACCGTGGATGAGGAGGCCCACAACGACCGTCACCATGTACATCCCCAGTTGCCGTGCAACCACCTCCAGGTCTTTGATGGATATAATCTTTCCACAGATCAGGCAGGCGATTCCCAAGGGCGAGTACCTGAGAGAGAGAGCAAAGACAGGAAGATAGGCTTATTGTGATGCACAAGTGCTTACGTGGTTGGGTATTGCTATCGTTTGAAGTTCCCAGAAGATTCAAGATCCACATGCAATTCACTTTCTCCAGATGAATGATTGATTAAGTTGCTTTCATAATCAACTTTTTCCCCACCAAAGAACAGGGAATTTCTTATCATGTATAGCAGTGGTTCTCAAGCTCGGCCCTGGAGTACCCCCATTTATGCTGGATT
The DNA here is from genome assembly GCA_029706075.1 of Aldrovandia affinis. NCBI lineage: Eukaryota > Metazoa > Chordata > Actinopteri > Notacanthiformes > Halosauridae > Aldrovandia > Aldrovandia affinis. The sequence goes on from JAINUG010000017.1 coordinate 1,693,240, forward strand.
TTGTTCCAACCTTTCTTTTGATGAATTAAGGTTGTTAAAAAACCTGTGTTTAGGTTGTGATCAACTGATGTGGATTTGTAAAAAAATTTAACAATATTTCTAAACCCAATATACACTTGTTACACTAAAGTTATTTTTAGTGTAACAAGTGTATATTTTGAGATCTACCATATATCGCTGTAGGGTTGTACATAGTATCTGTACATAGTATAGTTTTGAGATCAAGCTTTCGAATTTTAACATGTTTTAAAAAGTTATTTCAGGTGTTTAATCTATTGTATACCAAAATGACAAGACAATGAGCTTTCCCATATTAACAACTACATTTTTAAACAAAAGCGTCAGGTAGTGCCCAATAATTCTATACATATCTAACATATCCACGCAGAGATGCTGAACGAGGAACTAAGCAACTCCATTTGATTGCATAGTCTAGTTTGGCACCAATATGTGGACACGTAACAGTGTGTCCTAACCCTATTTTAATAACCCTTGGGAAACAGTTTTAATTAACATTCATATCACGGTCATATCACATTTATTTTTGATTGAACATTTTAATTATTATAGTAGGATCCATTTGTCTAGTTTGGTACATACGTCATCAGCATTTGAAAGATCACCCGTTTGTGCTCAGAATATTAATCCTGTGGCTAGTGTTGAAAGCAGAGAGAATCGAAGGCATTCAAATTCTAGCTCTAAACCCGCTTGCCAATAAAAACGTATTATCGTATCAAGCGGCTTTCGGCAATATGTGTTCTTCTTTTTCCTGATATCCTAAACGTTTAAGCACGGTGTGTAACAATAAAAGAGGAGAAAAAAACATGCGTGTTGACGCATCGCGCGGATTACTCGAAATCGGATTGAATGCCTTTAACAGCGTTTCTCGCCCAGAGAGAAAAAAGGAGCCGCATCTGGTCTTTTTATGGAGAAACAAAGTTGAGTGGAAACATTGTAATGTAGAGGTAGTATATGCATACAGCAGCATTGAAGCTTTGCTCAGTCACATCAAAAATAAATACCCCAATATAGTTTAACATTTCACTAGTCATATTACAAAGTCATATTAAAAACGAAACTAAGTCAACCGCTTTTCATTGATGTTCGGAAAATGTTAATATTTCTATTACCACATTAAATGATCAAACATGATGAGGAATTTTGAGCCAAAGCACACCCCTACTACTAGCATAGTAAACGTTAGCATTGGACTCTCGCAGTGGTTTTAACCTACGTTTAAGAAGAAATGAAAATTCAATGATAACCTGAGTGAAAACCAAAGACACAGTACATTGACGTGGATACTTTTGGGTTCACCGGCTCCACAGCAAACACTCCCTGCACCACAAGATGAATACATTAAAAACAGCCTTGTGGTGTGTGTGATTAGTAACGTTATCAGATACTAACACAGAGACCTATAGTGGGCATACCAAACATCATTGTTTATTTGTATTAATTAAACTTTAGTAGGAATTAACTTTATTTAGCAAGCAACAATCACAAGCTAGTTAATGATGGTGTTAATATGCAATATGAAATGCTTTCACAAGCAAACAAAAAATGGCCAAATGTCACCCAATCTATTTATTCATATCATCATTAGTATGGTGATATTTTCTTAATTTAATACTTTCTTCATTTAATTTCAGTTATGATTGGCCATTCCAAATTGGGGAAACATGGGGAAGACAAATGTTTAGTAAAATCCCTCAAACTGTGGAGGTACTAAGTTGTAACTGATATTTATTTCAAAACACTTTCTTTTAACGGGGTACAAATGTTGCTAAGCATGCTTTTCATCGTCACATGGCAGTCTCTGTTTTAGTTTCTTTGCAACTTTATTTTGAACTAGGATTGTACAGAATTTCTGTAAAGGTACTATTATGAAATTAAAGCAAAATCTGCATATTAATTTGATTTTCAATTTCTTCATTTCACACAAATCATTTCATTTCACTCTCTTGCCACTTGATTGTTTGAGTGTGGGCATATGCACATGAATGTTAAACGGCTTGTTGAAAGTCACTGACCACATGATCATGGAGACCAGTCTCATGACAATCTCATTCAGGATGTTGAAAAAATCCAGCATCAGCTTGGCCTTCTCCCCCATCTTCCCCATGCACACCCCGAATGCAACGAAGAAGCCAATAAGGCCTAAAATTCAAATGACACAAATTATTTTCACACTTTTATGACATCTTACTAATAAAGATTAAATCATCAGGAATCATTTTGTTCATATGGATTTAGTCTCAGACAGAAGAAGGATAACCATATATCAAATTTCGCAAAGCACTAAACTTAGCTAATGGATTTTCAGGAAGCGCTTTTCAAAGCACAACAAAATAAAGTTGCTGTATAAAATTCACATAAATTGTAATTATATTACCCAAGATAGAAACAAAAATGCCTAGTCTCTCTAGTGTTGGATATGTTATTCTATAACAATACACAGAGACTTTGTTTTCCTTATTTTCAAAAATATATGGGCTTTATATATGTTCAGTAAACCATACCTAATACATTCATTCCACTCTTGAACTGAAGGGACTTTTTGATGACAAATATAGGCTCCGGTGGGGCTTTGGTGCCGCTGAGCAGATAGTCATCCATGGTGGTGTTCACGTCTTCTGTGTAATCCGGAATCACCTCCACTGTCTTTGAGACTGTTTGAATCTATGGGGATGCAGAAAAGCCAATGTGCCATTCTTATTGTTAATTTTGACAATATAAAATGGAGACCTATTACAGGAATTAAACCCAAGTACAAATTTTCCCTAGAAAGTAAACAGTTCATTTACGGAATCTAACCTGCTGGAAACAAGCCTGCACCAGATTCTCTGGGAACAGGTTTCTGATGAGATCGAAGAAGGCATCCAAACTGGAAACCTCGTCGTTTTTTCTTCCCTCCCCAAGTCGGGCCCTCAGTTTGGGGTTGCCTGGGTGAATGGCCAGGACCAAGATCACGCCCAGTACAGCCGCGATGATAGTGGTGGACATGTAGTACACCATGGCCCTGGTGCCGAGACGTCCACTAGATTTAGCATCTAATCCGGCCAGTCCTAGTTGAGACAAGCCCCATGCATGTGTGAGTATCATTTCAGCTGCTTCCCCATCTACCCTGTCATACCCTGGGCTGTGGACACCGAGGGGCGGAGTCACCCCAACCTGTGACATCTCCGTAAGCTTACTGCTCCTGTTCTTTACCTCAGACAACAAGGAATCAGGTAAATATTTAAAGGGTTATAAAATAGTTGTGATGTCACAAGAAGGGGGTTGTAAAAAAACCCCAACATAAACTCAAACTAAGTTGGTAATGAACATTTGCTTAAATACAACTTGACTAGTACTTAATAGGACTTCGATTTTAGGACTCGGTAATACATTAAATGAATCTACTTTACAGATATTGGCATGTTAAGTCCAAGCACTCGTACTGCACCTGTGATTAAACTGGATATGATGAGAGGCAGAATGACCATCTTCAGCATCCTCATGAGGATGTCTCCAGGGAAGGCAATGACCATTATGACATCACCAGGGAGCGGTGAGACATAGCGCAGGAGTGTTCCAGAGACAGAACCCACAATCACACCTGTAACGCATAGATGGTGCATCTGAGACAAAGCAAGCCCTTCAAATATCCATACAATAGTTTTAGATAACCTAGACCAGGGGTTCTGAAACTCCTGGGGCCCTCCTATGTATGATGGTTCTTGTTACAGCCAATCTATTAAAAAATTAGGGTTGTTGAAAATGTGTTTAATTTCAAAATTCTTTCCTTAAACTGATTGCAGGTTCGGCCCATTGGCCATTTGTTCTGTAGTTGAACTCGTCATTTTCCACGTTCCACAAATGGTCTAGTTTCAGCGACCAGGTGTCCACACTTTAAGCAATTGGGACCACATTGATTTCACCTGCCAGTCAATAATCAAATGAATGAATAAATGTAACCTTTTTCTAAAGGGCTCATTTGTTACAGAGCACATCACAGAAAATGAAAGTATTATTTGATCTAACTAAATGTCCAGTGACGTAAGCTATTTTTGAATAGGCCTTGAAAGTGGCCTTAAGAGGGTAAATCCTGCCTCAAGAACAACAGCTTATTACAGAGACTGCAATTGTGGTTTGAATGAAGATTAGAATGCACAGGGCTCCCCCAGGACAGAGCAACTACGTGCAGCCCATGTAGTTGATTTTGACCTAGACCTTCACTGGATTGGATGTGCAATCCAAGAGTTGCATTGTAATGTATGCGTATAATTATTATTATATTATATATATTTTTCAAGCTTCAGTACAATGAAACTATCTGGCACAAATGGCAAAGTGTTATTGACTTAATTTTATACTGCAGCCATGACAATTCCAGTGAGTTTGTGCTACACTGGTAAAATAGTTTGGAAAGTGATTTGATGTAAAGTAACTGTTTTCGAAATGGGAGAGCTGGAGGACTGACAGAGTGTCTGAATATTTAAAAGTTCACTTCTGATCAAGCTATCTGGCAGCTCAATTCGTTTATCATCAAGCCTACTAATAAACGTTCAAAAACGTTCAAATGTTTAAAAAAAAAAAAACAAGTTAGATAGTTTGGTAGATCTTTGCGTGATGCGTGATGCGTGATGAGACTGGGACATCCCACTGACTGAACCCTTCTCTCCCTGGGCGATACTGTGGCCAATTACCCATCGCCTCATGGGACTCCCAGCCATGGGCGGCACTGGCAAATGCAGGGTTAGCTTCTGGCCAACAGGGCTCATCTTCGCCTCAAGGACTAATTCAACATGACAATGGTCATAAAGCATAGCATCCATCCTTATTTGCCCAAGGGGATCATACCAAGAATTGTGAGTGTGAGAAGCAGGTGTTGATTCAACTTCTGGCAGAGTCCCCAACACGTGGGCTCAGGGGGGTCCTCTATGGGCTCCAGGTGGCTCTCGTGCATCCTTACCTCCACTTGCTTCGGCATCGTGTTAGCACTGACGGGGGAGGAGAGAAAATGCGTTAATCCATGTCAGCTCCTTCACTTTTGTCCTATCAGGTTAAAACTTTATTGGGATTAATGTGTTCTGCATCTCATTGTTTTTCTATTGCTCTCTCACTCCACATTAGTGGTGGGTATGGGCTTCCTGAGCAGAGCAAGTTTATTGCACTGTGTTACCATTATGTACAACGTGGTTGGATTAGCTTGGAGCAGAACATATAAATGCTCAGACAAAATGCATCTATATTATAGCATTGCAATTTGGAAGAATAAAGAAAATAAATGTGCACGTAAGGCATATGGTGAGCATTTTAGCAATGCTGATCGGTGTTACTTAGAGCCAGCAGATGGAAGAGTGACATTGGGTTGATGATTAAAAAAAGCCCTGCCTTTAAGACTGACTTTAGAAAAGGAATATACTGAAATCAATCTGTTATAGAAGAACAGATGTTACATTTGGATTAATGCAGATGTTGACACTCACTGACTCATCCTGGAGGCCATCATTTTCCATTATGTTGCATTATGACACAATAGCTGATAGAAAGTGGCCAAGACCAGAATAAGACCAATATAATGTATTATCTATTTGCAATCCTTTCATTGCTCTGACATCACTCTGTTCATTGCGCCAAGGAGCTGATTTTAACTGGTATAACAACTGTTATGATAACTTGCATTCAACTCATTTCAACTTATTCTAACCATTGGATGAAAAACATACACCTGTTCTAGTTGTGTCGTTACACACACACACACACACACACACACACACACACACACACACACACACACACACACACACACACACACACATTTTATGACTGAAGCAATGCTATAACCTGTCCAAACCAAGTACTTCCCTTCAGCCAGAGTACACATACATTACAAGAGCTCTATTTCATAATAAGCATTATTTACAAATATAAGGTATTTGGGATAATTTAATGTATTTGAAGTAACTGATTTAGTAAATATTTGATATGCAGTACTTACAGTAACCTAGTATTTGATATCATGGATTTATTTGAAAATACTCTCATATACTCAGTGCCTTCATGCAGAATAATAAAAAAGACAACATGAATGTTTTCCCTTAAGGGTGGAACTACAATAAAACCACTACAGGATCTACCCCAATCAATTATATACTTCAAATAGACAAAAAGGTATACATTTATTCAATTAATATATGTATTATATTTTCTATCATTTACCTATGGACATTTGCATAAGCCTTTCATTGATTCCTGGAAAATATTTGTATTTATATTTTGAAAATACTGATAGCATTTTAGGGTAGTGTTTGAAAATACTTCAAATGCAAGTATTTTAAATACCTTCAATACGATTTTTAAATACATTTTCACATCCAGATATATAAATACTCGTGTATTTGACCAATGTCATATATTACATACTACAGACAGAATTAGGAGCACTGGTGTATTGAATGTTACAGAACAGAACATATTCAACATATTGCACAGTAGTACAAGAGGATATATTGGCTAGTATTTTGGCTCCGTAAGTTGCAATCAAGTCTAGCAGTCAAGTGTGGAAGAAATTGCCATGTTTGTGTAAATTGCATTTACTACATATATCCCATAAGATGTGTAAAAAGTGAACTCTAAACAATTTCAAGTGCTTGCATGTATGAGGCCAAACTTTACCCCATAGAAAATCACCTCATAAGCATCTGTAGTGTAGAGCATGGTTCCTCAAACCTGTTGCCAGATAGCCACTGGGTCTGCTGGCTTTTTTTTTCTTCAACTGAAAATCAGCAACCAGTGTAGACATGGAACCAGTTGAGGTTTGCTAACAATGTAATCTATTGCTTTATCCAATCAATTAAAAGAGGAGTGGTGGAGTAAAGTGAAGCAGAAGATGGATATGTAAAAGGGTGTCCTCATCTGGACTCTCACATCTTTCTACTAACAGCCTAAAATACCTGAGGTGGGGGACTGTTAGCAGGCACATCTTTGGATTCGGAACATAGCTGTATTGTTAGAGTGGAAATCATACATCGGTATTTGGATAATGAAAGTATATATATTCCTCTATGCTTTTAAGTAGATGCTATATGATTTCCTGTCCATTAGGCCTCCCCAAGGCACTCTATGCCCTCTCTGTAGCAACAATCTCTCTGTTTCTAAGGTGCAGATGTTCTCAGAGATGTTTGGGTTAAGCAGAACCTTCAAATGTTCTCACATCTGCCCTGTCTTCCCGGGGTGGCTCGGACTAATCTCAGTCTGGCGTCCCAGTTGTTTTGGTAGGGTCAACGTAACTAGCAACATCTCTCTTATTGACGGCATCATCCATCTCTGAGGCTTCTGCTATACAATGCGTTATACAACCACTGTCTTGCTGGGTATAAAGATCAGCCTTGTCTTATGCTCAATGATGATAATGACTTTGCCAAGGCGAAGCCCTCTCTCCTTGCGGCCGCAATACATTTTGACTCTTTATCTGTGTGCATCTCTACAGTTTTTTCTTTCAAACTTTTGTTTGGGGTTGCAGACGGATCAATAGCTAAGCCATTTTAACAGTATTGCATCTGTATCTGTGTGGCTTTTTAAAATCTGTTTACCTTGTCTTAAGTAGTTTGACATTGACATACACCACCAGAATTGCTATACAGCATTCTTAATCTCTAATTATAAAACAGATCGACAGAACTGAGAGAGCACAGTCTTTGGAAGATTGGGAAAATTGTTCCATGTAAGAAATAAATTCAGACCAGCGAGGCAAGATATTTTTGCCACATTCTTCCATTCTCCTGGTAACAGTAAACCCCTCAGATCTAGCCAATACTAACTACCAAGACACATTAGCGCATCGAGAGTCTTCTCATTGCAGCCGTCTCCTGTACTGCTTTCATAACAGCAAGTATACACATTTGAACTATAAAAAGGGACCAACACATTACAAACTTTAATTTGTAACATGTTGTTCATCCCTTTGTCCTCTGCTGGAGCTTTACTGCTCAGTCTTACGGAAGAGGACAAACAGAAAAAAGAAGGGATTAAATAGAGCGGAGGTCTGGTCTTTGACCTCCGGGAAATCGTCGCCTGATCTCTGCTTTGACTTCACACAGTCCAGTGAATGGCCACCTTGGTAATCCCGTCCATCTCAGTGCCACTCTCTCTGACGTCCGCTGGCACGAGACTCTCGCCTAAACAGAGAGTGTTCTGCCACTGTTACCTAATCCTGTAGACTCCATAAACATAAGTTTAAAATGTAATAGCTCCAATCTTTGTTATGACCAACATTTAATTATTGTTGAATGTGGTTATTACTAATCCAGTTGAGCCTACCACAAAGAAATCACCCTACAATATGAATGCAATGCAAATCATAAAACAACAACTTCTTCGAGACGTTGTTTAGGGGGAGGGGGAGCAGCGTTTTTCTAATTGCAGCAGCTAAATAAGGTAGCATGGGTGAAACAACCACCAAATCAGAATGATTTAGCAATAAAAAACAGCCAGATTTATTCCCTCAGGTCCTCTAAATAACAGCAGACCACATATGATTACGTGTAATTAATGTCAGTGCAGACCACTTTACCTTTGCCCTGAGTCATGAGAGAAAACATTAAAAGATCTGAAAAGGAGTACAGAGAAGAAAAGAAAAACTCAGAGAGGAAGGAATCACATAAAGTACAGTAAGCCAGTGTTTGGCCTTTGAACAGCGCACACCGTGACCACGCTGCCCACCTGGCGTTTCGGGTGCCGTGACAGCAGCCTTGCATTGAAAGCAGTGGCTGAGGAAGTCAATCAGCGACGACTGTCTGATACGTACATCTCCCAGTCTAATGAGATTTTGTCCCGTTTTGCGCCGTAAACCGGTTAAAATTTGCAGTAATTGTGTTGCGTAACGGCCAGGGCTGCCCAGGAAAGGTCACAGGGTCATTGAGAGGCGGGATTAGCGATTAGCTTGGAGGCTTTCACTATCTTGGGGGGGTCACATCTCAGCTCACAGGTTGTTCAGGAGACAGATGAACCTCTGACTTTCTCTGTTGTGCAGCGACGCAGCGGCACCTGCCTGAACACCTGACTGACATGCTAGGCACTCAGCCTCATGCAGTACAGGACCGCACAGATGGATAAATATTGCCTTATAATGACACTGTTATGATCGTCATCGTTACAGCACAAGGATTCTGCCAGGACTGAATCTGTGCGGGGTTGTTGACGCATGAAAAATAATATATGAAATACATGTAGCTGTCGGTGTTCATTGTAAATGGGTAACTGAATTCCCTGCTAAATTCAACTGGATTGCTGTCCAGGCCCTCGGTAAGCACTCCTGAGAGTGACTTCCAGGGATGCAGACACAGTGTGAGATTATATATTTTCTATTTTTGTTCCCAAGTGACCTTTACGCCATACGTAATTGACCAAACAACAGGCCCAGCTGGCGATATCAGCGATTAAATGCGCATTCACTAAATGTCAAGTGACACAAACTCTAGGCCCATATTCTCTTTCTAATTTAAAAAAGCATTTTACCAACAGAGTATTGATTCAAAAGATTAGCGTTGTATAAAACAATGGCAAAATTATGTCATCACACAATTACCTCATCTAACTGCAGCACCTTTACCTGAGCAGACACATTCTTTGTTCACTTTGTAGGGGGCACCTGTGCACACACCACAGTCCAGACAGTTAATAAAGGAGGTTATCTCATAACTCACAAAGAGTGACAAGTTTCAGCTTGCCTCCTTATTAACAATGCCAGTCATAAAAGTCTAAGCTTTTTTACAATCAAGAAATGGTTTAACAAGGAAATCCTGCTGTCCAATCAAAGTCACCGTTTCTGAATATGAAGCAATTTCAAGGTCGGCAACATGAAATAATGTCATGGTCAGTACACTGCCGTGTACTGTCAGAAACCCGCTATGAATCAGAGACTTTAACAGTCAACAGGTATATTGTAAGGCGTACCACATAGGTCAATTCCATGAGATTCGACTCACCTGTTTGTGCTGTAGTTCTCAGGGGAATGTAACATTGCTTATTTACTCTTCAGCCAGTGGCTGCAGGGAAGGATCTGAGAAACCTGGGCCGATCACAATTGATCCATCCGCTTCCGAAGTCAGGAGCCTCAAAAGATTTTATCGCCCTGAACATGTGCTGTGTATAGGTGACGGTGCGCACGGTGTACCAGGCCAGCTGCACTGTTTTACATCCAGAGGGAAGGAATTCACCACCGCCGAGGGAAGACTCAAGGTAGCGTACGCATTTGCCCAGCCAGCTTGGTCCGAGTGTCGGTGCCAGACAAGTTAACCATCTCCAAGCTTTGCGCTGGACTCTCTGGGGGAGCAGGAGGAGGGAGAGGGTGGAGTCATTCGCCCAGCTTAAGAGTAAGCGGTAAGGGACAATCCTTGTGGCTCCTGTTTTTCTTGGCCTAATCCCTCTGAAAAGCGTGTCCTGAAATGTGTTATGCTCGTCTGCGGGTAAAGTGTCTGTTCCACTGGATGGAAATAAAGTGAAGGCATGAGGTGAACTGAAGGTACTTAAACTACTGTGTTTACAGCACGACATGCGAATTGCGCATATAATTCATACTGGTTAAGATAACATCATCCAGAATCATCAGAAAGATCAGATCACCAAGCTGCAAAAACGCAATAGAAAAACATCCCATAATGTCCGCACAATTTGTTTAAACTTGCCTCTAATGTTTGTGTAACAAAGATATGCACAAAACAAAGTGTGTTTAAATCAGCCATTAATACTTAATTTTTTTTAATATGTTTGGAAACAAGGGGCAGTTAATATGAAGACATAATATCCAGTACAGTAGTTACCCATCCACTAATCCTTTGTGTAAACTAATTAGCTGTTAATTCTGTGTTTGGGAAACTGAGGTGGTTATGTAATGGCGTTACTAAATGTAAAACACTGTGCCATTGTACATATATCAGATGGACAGAAAGGCTGTTCACCTGATACACAGGTAACTGCCAAAATAAAGGAAACACTTGAATAAGTGAAGGGTTCTGGCAACTCTCTTATGGTTTGATGAGCATCAAAAATGATGTAAACTATATGCCATAACTGTCTCAGTCACCAGATCTCAAACCAATTGAACCCAGTTGAGATTCTGCAGCAGCGTCTGAGACAGCGTTTTCCCCCACCATAAACAAAACACCAAATGATTGAATTTCTTGTTGAAGAATGGTGTTACATCCATCCAATATAGTTCCAGACAGTTGTATAATCTATGGCAAAGGGCATTGAAGCTGTTCTGGCGTTCTCATGGTGGCCCAATGCCTTATTAAGACAATTTATGTTGGTGTTACCTGTATGGACAATGGCACAAGGCAAAACAGGTGGAATCACATCACTGTCAATGACAGTAAATGTGTCATATGATATGTTACATTTAAGGCATTTAGCAGATGCTCTTATCCAGAGTGACTTAAACACTTTACATGTCTTTACATACAATCCATTTATGCAGTTACACCTCAGAAGCCCCACAGGAAGTCATGTTACATGTACACAGACAACAGAGGAGGGATCCGACATGCTGCAGGGATCCCACTAGTGCGTGCTTTGAGTGAGAGCTACAAGCCCGCTTAACCTGGCAACATCCCCTTCACAAAGAAACTGGTGGAATGGTTTTCTATGATAAGATCAAAGGACTGCTCAGGTATCCACAATTCTTTATTATTGCCACCCTGAATATTGGCGGTACCCATTCCAGATTGGCAGAACCTTGCCAATCCTGGAATTCAAATCGGCTCGGCTAAGGTTGCTCCCTCTCCATTTTAGTTATTATTTGCCTTTTGACCAACAGCCAATTGTTGCCTGTTATTTTCAGACCCTACACTATGTTTATTTGCTGAGGTTAAAGTTTCCTCAGAAAAGACTGTATGTGTGTGTGTGTGTGTGGCTGAGTGTGCATGCCACTAAACCAGAGTGCAATCTTTATAATGTATAATTACAGGTAACTATGACGCTATTTCAAACTGTAGTTTGTTGTCTCATAGGTTATTATTAGCAAGCAGGTTGTTGTTACCAAAGGTAGCAACCAGAATCATATACTAGCTAACGTAGCTAGGTCTCAGTGTAAAATCTCCCAAGATAGCAAACTGGGTACATTTTAAGATCTGTCAGCACAATACAATGTTAAGATGGCAATTTAAGATCTAAACATTTTCTGGAAGTAGATATAAAAGCTAGAGTTATCTAGCTAGATAGGCACATATGGATTTGAAAGACTTGGTACTGTTTAAGAATTAATTGATTGTAACAGTCCACTGTCTAGGGAGCTCTCTCTACATAGGCATGATGCAGCTCCTCTTGTGCTTGCAGACCAAGAGTTAGTGTTGGTCAGTGTGGGAAAATAATTGTCACTGACTCAAACCATCTGAATTTCTGTCACTGGCAGGGACCAGTAACACTGGCTCTGGAAAGCCACAGGACTTGTTCATTTGTTTTACTTCTCAGCACTTAATGGATCAATTAAAGCACTTGGTTTCACAGTTAACGCACATCATCTGACTTATTGGGCCTAAATTGGTTGCTTATTTTAAGGGTAAAACAAAAACTAGCAGAACTAGCCACTCTCCAGGAGCAGAGTTGCTGATCCCTGGTCACCTCGATCAAACTCGCAGGGCTTGGGTCCTCAGCGCTGTCCTGTGTGTAATGATCCCAGCAGAGATCTTTGTTCTGCAACTGTATTCTTCACACCCCACAAACCCATCGCGAAAAGAATTGGGAAGCCCATTGTAAAATAATTATATTACATGAATATGCAAAATTGTGTAATTGATGTTTTCAAAAGCAAATAATAGTAGCAAGGCTGTAACCATGGAGTCAACATTGGGGGGGACCAAATCTGCCAAACCCTAAGCTAGGCTATATATTGGGGGGGACATTTTGAGCATATCTGAATATTGGGGGGGATGTGTCCCCCCCCAATATATATGGTAATTTCGGCCTTGAATAGTAGCATATCAAAATGAGAAACTGGTCATACAATTAGTCATCTAGCTTGCTAACTTTACATCCATTAAAGTAAAGTCAGATGTTTTGTTGAATTTAAGACACTGGTGATGTAATCGTATATAAAGGACATAACATTTAACTCAGTGATTCAGTTAACTTAATTGATTCAATTATAGACTGAAATGAAGTGAAATCAATGGAATCCTAATTACTGGATCCCACAGTGTGGACCCCTGGTCACTGCAACTAAACAATTTGTGGAAAGTTAAGAGATCAATGACAGAGCAAATTCCGACCTGCATTGTGTTAAAACAAGTGTTAAGGGAAAAAAATAACTCTCAACAACAAAAACAAAACTTAAATGGCAACTGTTTCACAGATAATTTAATACTGAGATTGTTGTACCCCTCACTGTTTAGTTGCCTAGCTTATAAACTTGTTAGATTGAATTGGTGTTTCATGGGCATCAGTTCTTAGCAGATGTTACACAGGTCAAAGATCCTTATAATGCACGATGGGCTAATACTCCACACTGAATATGCTGAGGTATCCATATAATATAAAGATCAGTGGATCTGCTCAGCACCTGCTGGAAACCGATGCCCATGAACAAGCAGATAGCTGGCTAGCTGGCTACTATACTTCCTAGTCCATTTGATTATTTATTAGACATAGCCAACACTAGCTAGCTAGTTAATTTACCATATGGAATGTTTCTGATGTTTTCATGATGATTTTGGACTTTGGATAGACTACATGGCTGGGACATCTGCATGGAAAGAGAAACAAGATGTAGAATAACTAACCTCACACAAAATTGAGTTGGAATATATTTTTGGAGTATGGAGTATCATTTAAAAATAACAAATAGAGTAAAAGGAATGGTGCAGAACAGGGATCAGCCCTGGTCCTGGAGGGATGCAGGGTCTGTTGTTTTTTGTTGTTACTCAGCACTTAATTTCCAATTAAAGCAGTTGATTACACAGTTAACTTACCTCACATGGTTTCTTGGGACTAAATTGTTTACTGATTTTAAGGTGAAAACAAAATCAGCAGACCCTGCAGCCCTCCAGGAGCAGGGTTGCTGATCCCTGGTGTAGAACATTGGCAGTGTAGTGTAATGGTTAGGGAGCTGGGCTTGTAACTCAGAGGTTGCAGGTTCAATTTCCAGGTTGGGCACTGCTGTTGTACACTTGAGCAAGGTACTTAACCTGAACTGCTTCAGTAATATATCCAGCTGTACAAATGGACTGTATGTAAAGAAATGTAAACTGTGTCGCTCTGGATAAGAGCGTCTGCAAAATGCCTAGAATGTAAATGTAAATGTAATATGTAAAATGTAACATTGAACCTTCGAGCCCTGATGTCTTCTTGTTTTAAAGGGGAGTCAAAATCAATTCCAATGGCAGCAGGAGTAAAGTGCCAGTTCAAAAAGTTCAGTTCAGTTTCTTTCGTAGCCACATAACTCATCTGTTTTAACAAGAAGAACGGTCATTTACCAAATAAATGAATAAAACTACCGTGAGGTTGTCTACTGTATTAGTGTGGATGGGCAGGGTCCATTAAGTCATCAGCTAAGGTTCTGAGGGTGATCTGGGTGCAGTCTAATCCCCACTTTGTGGCAGTTCTCAGGCACATGGCCCCATGACTGCCAAGATCTCGTGCTGGTCCATGCTCACTTGTCTACCGTGCCTGATGACATGACATCGCCAGCAGACCTCCACCTGACCACTGACCGTGATTGGCCAACAGGTGTCTAAAATTAACTAATCTGTCCTGAGCTGTTCTAATCTCAGGAAAACACACAGCCCAAAGCACCTTGGACACACACTGTTAAGAGAAGATGTTTTGATACACCGCACATGCACGTTCTGAAATGCCACGTTCCAAAAATGGGTGTCTCAGAATCTGCCTGTACCTATTTAACAATTTGAGTGAAATTCACATGACTCTAAACTATGTGCCCAGTATACTAATATACAGTAGAATGATCCTTTCAGTAAATTGAACATTTTAATGCTTTTTCAGTTTTATTACTTGATGAATGTAATGATTGAGATGTTTTTGTACATATTGCCCCAGTGCAACTGAATCATAAAATTACATTTGTTACTGAACTTAATTTACATTTACATTTTACATTTTAAGCATTTAGCAGACGCTCTTATCCAGAGCGACTTACAAGATGTGCATAAATACATGGTAGGAACAATCATAGTTCGCGCAAGTGATCAGTGCAGTAATACTTGCACCGTCTTTGCATACTTGCAGTATTTGCATATACTGTACAGTTTGGGGTAGTTACAGTTTCGAGTGCCCCACAGGGTTTTTTGTGATTTGTGTGTTTGCCGCTGCCCGCTGTACTCGATGTGAATGTTTTCTACACTCAGAATTTAAAAAAATTAATGTCCATGAATGTTTTGGACATAATTCATACATTTAAATCTCACCTCTCCACTTTCTATCGCTATCTGTCTGCACCTCTGGCCAGTACCTGCTACTGGTCCTATCGTTAAATGAAAACAAATATTAAGCTCCAGTGTTGGTGTACACTGTCTGCAATATAATATATTTACTTATTACAATATTATAGATGACCCTTAGTACTTTACTGATACATATGCAAAATGTGCTTGCTCTCTGATTTCATGGGATATTTATAAAGGGGGACACTCAAAGGATGATTTAAAAAGGCAACACTCTTAAGACAGGATTGAGATACTTATGCTTGCATATTGAAATGACTGAACATTGGGGAGCACTGCCCCTGAAAAATATAGATTGCAGGGGCAAAAGACCCATTGCCCCCCTTACTACACTACAAAAATGTGAATGTCCACCTTTTAGCTTTTTGTTGTGGACATAGCCATCATTTATAAATGTCAATCTTACTTCTCCACTTTCTATCCCTGTTCCCTCTCTGTGGCTTGTCCTGCTGTTAACTGCGAACATTTGTATCAATCAGATAGGTTGTCAGGGGTGTTGTAGGTGTGGAACCAAGTGCAGGCGAGAGAGACCCAGAATGCAGAGATGCATTTAAGATAATTTATTAACCTTAAACGCTTGGCAGGAACGAAAGCAAACAGTATCTGAGAAGACACGTAACAATACTAACAAAACAAACCAAAATGACAAACGAGCAGGAACAAACAAAACTAGTAAAACGGTAAATCCAAAACGTATTCCAGACCAGGAATAAACAAAACTCAGGGACTCTAGGAAACAAACAAGAACACAATTTTCAAGGCGGCGAGAACACAAAACAAAGCAGGTAGACAAGACTACAGCAAGTGAAATGTTCAAGCACAGAACTGAGGTAGCCAGCAGGTTAAGTATCCTCCCGGGATCACAGCTGCCAGTCATTTCCTTGATTGGCTTTGCGCATTCCTGGCATGCCTTTCACTTCTCCTAATTGGGGCTTGGGGGAAATGCCCGTTTGCTGGTCGAGTCGTGACATAGGTAAGATATAAATCAGGAAATGGCACTTCTGTGAAGCCGAACATGTTCAAGTCTGTTAATGAGAATATGACTGTTTGCGCTTAGGTTGAGAGACATGAGTAATGAGACATAATTGTGGTCAGGGGAAGGACGTTTTTTTTTGTTACCAGTTCCAATGAGAGTGGTGTCTGTACCTGTACCTCTGTCTCTGCAATATTTTATAGATATTATTTGAGTTTAGAAACAGAACACATTTGAATTGAGCTCCAATTTCTTCAGATTATTTATTGAGCATCTTTACGTTTAGCCAGCAGCCATACCATGATGTACCTTGCTCCTGCCGAATGGTTGAAGCTATAGCACTTGGGCTTGGATGAGAGACCTCCTGGGAAAACTAAGATGCTGATGGAAGTAGTGTTGAGGTGAGTTTCCCTTCAACTTAAAGCGCATTGGATCCTTGAAAGGTGCTATATAAATGCAATACATTATTGTTATCGTTGTTATTTTTACAAGGGCCTTAGGGACAGGCAGTTTGAGAGATATTCTGGAATGTCTCTTGAGATACATTTATAATGTATTTAGTCTCAGTGGGCCTAACATGGGGTCACTAACAAGCTTTGTAGGTATCACAAAA
This sequence comes from Aldrovandia affinis, assembly GCA_029706075.1. Taxonomy (NCBI): domain Eukaryota; kingdom Metazoa; phylum Chordata; class Actinopteri; order Notacanthiformes; family Halosauridae; genus Aldrovandia; species Aldrovandia affinis. The sequence goes on from JAINUG010000017.1 coordinate 1,710,269, forward strand.
CAGGTTAATGGCTTAGAGGACATGATCAGTTAAGTGACTTGGTTGACTAGTACAAGGGGGAAGCGATCTAGCTTATTTGTGATTCTAGGAGAGGTAATAGAGATATGTAGTCCTTGAAGAGAACCAAAAGCTAGTTATGGACATCACTTATGATATTTTCTTTGATATTTTTCAGGCCTGCATCCTGTTAAGGCACTGTTCCAGTGTGTGGATGAGCCCCACGGTCTGCATGCTGTTAAGGCACTGGTATTGAATCCAAACCATGCCAGTGCCGGCTGTGACCAGCAGCCCTGCATGGTGACGCATAATTCCTGGTAGCGTCGCCAAGGAAGGGAGAGAGGGGGGGATGCAGTTGGACAGGTTGTCCACATCTTCTCATGCGCCTCCAGTCCCTTTGTGGCCCAGTCTGCCAGTATAAAGCTGCACACGACGCGCCCTCCTCTGACTCATGTCCGTGCAAGCTTAACTTGTAGACTGCGGGGTGAAAAGAAGTGGTGGCTGACGTTTCGGATGAGAGCATGCGCTTGTCTACGCTCTCCCGAATTGACAGTGGAAGTTGCCATGAGCGCGGCTTGGAATACAATTGGCAATTCTAAATTGGGAAAAAGGGGGGTAAAAGTATAAAGAAGAAAAAGAAAAGCCTGCTGGCTAATTTTGGAAGATCTAAATGCAATACATGTCTGCTTATTTGGTGATATAGTGAAGGGCAACATGCATTATTTCCCTGCTGAATGATACAAATGTGGGCGAAGGTTAAGTTGTCTATACTACCATGTTCATGAAATGAGAGTTTGTATTTATTCTACATTAAGGCATACTTATATAATAGTATTTCCAGATACATCCATGTAATCCAATACTTTGTAATTGTAAATACCACATTTAAAATATTTACTCAATTCAAATACACTTAATTTCAGTTACTTTCAAATACATCCAAATGTGTTATAAACATAATTCCAGATACATATAAATATTCAAGTACCTTGCATTTGTAAATAATTAATAAATAAAAATAGGTTTATTTAAGGTTGCTGAGAACATGCGTTTACGTGTTTTGTACAGGTTTTGACACCATGCAGGCTCATTACCATTTTCTTTGTCTTTGAACTCTTCAATTCCCACTAATGTATTTGGTTCAATGGCCAGGTAACCACACTTTCAGCATTTAAGGCTTCACTGATGTCAGCTGTAGGTCTGTCACTAAATCAAATAAAAATTTAACCTCTTTCAGAAGTAGTCATTTGCCACAAAACATTACAGAAATTCTAAGACTTTTGCACAAGGACTGATCTGATGGATTCAGGTCCTTCAATTAATATGGAATATTCATTCTTAAGAAAACCCATCTGTTTCTGACATAAAGTTGCATTAAGAGGCTAAATCTTCCCTCATTAGACATTGAAAGTGTAACAGCTCATTGCTCTTCAGGAATTGCTCTTATGGTTGGAATGAAAGCCAGCATACACGGTGGAGTATGGGAAACCCTGCTCTACTGCTTTGTTCCACATATATTTTTATACTTGGTGTGTCCCTCCCTCTAGTGGACATTTAGAGTATCACAACAGAGATTATGATTATGCTTTCAGTCGCGTTACAAGCACAAACACAGTGACAGAGTTGTACCGGTTTAAGCGAGTCCAATTCAAGACCGAGACCGATGGAGGTTCGAGACCGAGACCGACAGAGGTGCGAGACAGATTCAAGACCGAGACGATGAAAGTGCAATTTTCATGTTGTAAATAGAAAAAAGACTTCAGTGGTTACTATGGTTTAATATACCAACACTATTCAATCCCCGTTGCGTTATTATAACGTTATATTTTTTCGTTTGGGATTTCAGCACCAAACATCTTCCCGCACATCGGTCTGGCACAACACTGGTTAAATTAGTTAAGAACATAAGAATACATATGCTGTTCAGCCCATCTAGGCTCGTCATGTCCTAATCTAAAGAGTATCTAGTACTGCATCTAGCCTGGACTTCAATAGCCCAAGTGTTTCTGCCTCTACTACCCAACCTAGCAAGCTGTTCCAGGCATTGACAACTCTCTGTGTAAAGAAAAACTTCCTAATATCTGTGCGGAATTTGCCTTTAACTAATTTCCACCTGTGGCCTCTTGTTCTGCTGACCCCATTTATCTTAAAAAAGCTTTGGTATTTCACTTTGTTAATCCCTTTTAGGAATTTAAAAACCTCAATTAAATCCCCCCAAAGTCTCCGTTTGCTACGCTTAAATAGATTGAGTGCCTTATGTCTAGCCTCACGACTTTTACCTTTCATACCAGGTATCAGTTTAGTTGCCCTTCTTTGAACTTTTTCAAGAGCTTCTTTATCTTTCTTGTAGTGCGGTGCCCAGAACTGCACACAGTATTCTAAGTGAGGTCTGACGAAGGCATTATGTAACATTAATATAACCTCCTTTGATTTATACTCAATACGTTTTGCTATGTATCCCAGCATCCTGCTATGTTTCCACTGCTGTAGCACACTGCTTTGATGCAGATAGGCTTTGAGCAACTACAATTGCTACGTCTTTTTCAAATTGAACACCTACTAACTTTTCTCCTCCCATAAAATACTCCTGTCTAATGGTTTTATTTCCCACATGCATAACTTTACATTTAGCAATATTGAATGTCATCTGCCACGTATCTGCCATTCTTGGATTTTGTTTAAATCATCTTGGATTACTTTAGTCGATTCCAAGCTGTTTGCCAAACCCCAGAGTTTAGTATCATCTGCAAATTTAACTATTTGTAAACCATGTTGGCTCTCCCTTAAAATACTATTATTTTTCAAGAATGATTCCAACTTATCCCTAATAATACATTCCAGCATTCGACATGCGATGCAAGTTAAACTTACAGGCCTATAGTTCCCTGGGTCAGTACGGTCCCCCTTCCCAGTTGTTAACGTTTGTAAAATGATTTCAATTTACCTCTCTTTGTGAGTCCTTTCCAAGTGTCAGGAGAAGTTGAAAGTCGTCCCAGCGGTGTCGGTTATGGATTGCTTGCAATATTTGCATGAGTCAGTGTGGGGGGGCCCGGGGGGGTTTTCTTTGAGTTTTTGCAAATGAAATCTTTATGATTTGTATACGCAAACCGTATCATTTCCGAAATGTCAGACAACGTTACAACTCGAATCTTGGGTCTCTTCCATGGACAGACTGACTTCTAGCAGACGTTAACTAAATTGACGGTTCAGGTTGGAGAAACAACTTGATATTCTAATTGAAACCTGGATCATTGTATTGGTGGGTTATCAACTTTTAACAGGAAGTTTTATTGATTCACCTAGTTTATGAAGAATAATTATAATTATGATAACTGTTAATTATAATGATCTTATCATAATTTAAATTAATTTAATTGGCCATTGAAAATTACAACGCAAATATTATCGGTCTCGGCAGAAATTACGACTCATCTGTATTCCGAGATCGAATCAAGACCGAGTAAAAATACCTCCGATTCCAAGACGAGACCACAACTTTCAAAATGCGTTCTCGAGACCGTGACCGTTCTCGAGTACTACAACTGCACAGTGCAGTTTAAATGAGAAATTGAAGCCTTTCATTCCTAAGGATATCTGCATCATGCAATTCTTGGACTTCACTTCACTTGGTCTGCCCTTACATAAACGAGTGTTGAATGACCACGATGCACTTTTAGTTTAGTTACTCGTTAAGATTTGGATACAATTAGGAGCTGACTGTATGTACAATTGGGCATTTGATTTTCTGATGCTTTGTGTGTCTCCTGCACTAGGAGACACACAATTAGCGTGTCCTCCAAGGAGGCAGGGCTCTGCTCAGTTTATTCCCAAATTATATTTCAGAGGTCTTTATTGTGTAGTCATTTTTTGTACATTGTATTAAAAATAAAACATTTAGAAAACATAGTTTTACTCAAATCTTTATTTATCAAAGGTCACAATCAGACAAAACTTTAAATTCAAAATCTTGAATCAAAAGCTCTTTCCTTTAAAAGTTTACTATTAACAGCACTGAACAGCAAAACTGGACATTCATTTTCATTAGCCCTATTCTTCAAAAAATAAATATATCCAGTGTTTATGGGGAGTCAGAGGATTCCTTTCTCTTCAGTGGGGAGGGAGGTGGGGTCCAGGCCACACTGCTTCATTTGTACAGCGATGTCAAACAGGTAGTCATAGCACTCACACCTGGAGGAAAAAAACAAAGCAGAAAACATCAACACCATCGTTTCACTTTTTATGGCCAAGGAATATACACTACACACTAAAAATGGATATTCTGTGCTATTTCAGATAGCATGAGCAATCAATTTTGTCCAAAAAAAACATGCAGAAATTTCATGTAAAGAAATGCAAAACTGTGTAAGTCGCTTTGGATAAGTGCATTGCTCAAGGGTACAACGGCAGTGCTCCACCCGGGAATTGAAACGATATTCAATGGTACTGCAATGGATGTTAATGCTGATAAAGTACGGAGATCCTCACATGGTCTTGGCCTTTTCCCAGGACTCCCCCCAGACATAGACCCCGTGTCGGCGAACCAGGACGGCGCAGGAGTCCGGGTACTGCTCCATGGCCCGGGCCATGCGCTCCTTCAGGTCCTGCTCTTCAGGCGTGTTGTCAATGATGGGCACCACCAGGGTCTCGTCATACCTGCACGTACATACACGTACACACGCACACACGCACACACACACACACACACACACACACACACACACACAATGATCAGTGAGAGCCTTTTTGAAGAAGGGATTGATTGATGGCTTCCAACAAAACGCTGGTAGGCTGCACAAATGATTTTGTCTCCAACCTGTAGTTTGTGCCAGAGTTTCCCTTGCGTATTCCCTTGATCATCTCCTGGTGGGTGATACAGAACTCCTTGCCTGGAAACATTAGCGTTGCCATGACTGCAGCCTTGGAATGAGTATGTATCACTGCCTTGGCCGCTGGGACAAGTGGGAAAACACAGGGTGTGTATGCGTGTATATATATCCAGGGAAAAAAGTAAGGCAAAGATGTGCTCTTTACTGTATATCATAGGTTCTATTAGTTGTGTGTATATTTGGCCTATATATAGGGTGTATATACTCTACATGTATGAGTGGATTGTACTTGTAATTGTGTGAGAAAGCATACCTCTCATGGTGTAGGCATTCATGAAAAGGGGGGTACACTGGCTCTTTCTGAGCTTCTTCCAGGGAGGTGGGCAGCTGAGGTCTCGCTCCTCCATGTCACACACAAACATGTCCTCTGGCTGCAGAGCAGACAAGGTTGACTGCCTTTTCATCACTGTATGTTTTCCCATTTTGTTAATACTGGCAATGTGCGAGTGCCCCTTTTGTATTAGAATTGTTTTATGGAGCACACTTCAATTCTTTATGTGCGTGCACTGTATGTGAACAGCTTCCGGTCGTCGGCCTTACATTTTCACATTCGGTCAATTGACAGTTAGGAGGTTTGCCAATTTGGATTTTCTGCCACATTGGGATTTTAGGGTTAATAAAAACTTAACAGCAATGTACAGATCTCTATGAAGTCCTACTTTAAGGATGGAAATGGAGTTGACCAACGGCAAGTGCATGCGCTATTGCAAATCAAAAAACAGTGCATAACTATTGCAGACCCAATTTAATATAATTACAGCGGAGCCTGGGAGTGGGCCTGGAAATACATCTCTAATGAGTTGCAGGTGTGCCACGGTGTGACTGTGCACTGCCAAACTGGACACCTTCCATATTCCCTAAAATTAGCGGCTGTGTCGTGCCTCATTATTTCTGGTGTTTTGGAGAGCATGTTCTTTCTCACTACTCTGATATCGAACTGTCCACAAAGCACAGTATGATCCTGCATATCCGACACTGCTGGGACCTAGGTAGTTTAAAATTTCATATAGCTTAGTTTAACTTTCTCAGCTTAACTCAACTTGACTAATGACAACAATACAGTAGATCAGGAGTGCTCAGTTTAGCCCACCCTTCAGCGTTCAGTCTGCTGTACCTCCCGCCACTGAGTCTGAGTCTGTAAATGATCACCATCAGGAACGTTGCAGTGTTTCCCTTTTACTTTTATTCTTTCTTTCTTGAACAGCATTTTATCACAGAACTTGCCTGATCACTTGAATATGTGCAATTTGAAAGTACTTTTAATTTGAAAGAAACCTGCTGTATCATTATTCCGCAAGGCATTGCCATTTGAGCCATTGATCCATGGTAGATTAGAGAAAGATTGGAGAAAGACATGACTTGACATCAATGTCAGACATATGGGGCTGAGATATGCAGGATTATATTGTACATATGTACACATTTTTATGTGGATATACCCAAATGATTATCACTTTATCCAATTTGCACATTATGCGCACATAACATTAATTGTTTGATTTACTGCTGCCACGTGATTTTACATTGTAAACTCAAAAGCAGGTGTCTTGAAAATGGTGGACATCTTGAGTTGTATTCCACTGGCAGGCAGTCAAAGTACAATGAACTGTGGTGGAGATGGTTTTTCAAATATCCCTATAAAATATGGACACCCGTGTTGAGGTCATCCCAAATACATCTACACTACATTCCAAGCAGATTGGCCAATATGGTTTTTTAATTCAGTCCACATGCTGTTACGCATACATTCCTGCTAGACAGCAGGAAAACATATTGTACCCAAATTGCATGCATATTGTCCCAGAAGTCCCAGTTAGAACAAGACAATTATTTGAATGAACTGATTGGATCATCAACCATTTGGAGAAACCCAATTCTGCAAGTTGCATATCCGTACAGACAATAATTTAAGAGGCTTATTAATGCCAGAAAATAGTTTATTTCTGTTTAATACATTTAAACCCACCTCACCACTCTTACTGGACACCATTCTCACAGTGTATTTACTTTTATTTTGGCACAATTAAAGGAAGGTTCAAATGAAGGTTCAAATTCGGAATATAAATCAACTGTAATGGCACCACCAGGAGGTCAAATGAATGATATATTGGGTGTACACACACAGCATTCCCACTAGTTACGTCTCCCATTGCTCACCTGTATCCTCTCCTTCTGGACTCCAGAGGGCGCAATGAAAATCTGGTCTCTAGGCAGGAGAAGAGATCAATGAAAAGTGTGGCATTGATTGGGTTCAGCCTTCAATAATATCTAATGAACTATTCCTATATACATGTCTGAATAGATAACCATGTAAATCTAACGCTTGGTTTCAAATTGATTGTTTTGTTTAACTGCTACTTTCCGCTAATAAGTGTCTGAAAAGATGAATTGTTTATGTTTTCCAGAAGGGGGTTTATTTAGCATTCCTCATTTGATTTATTTGTTGTTTTTATGCGTGCAAGCCTGCGATATCTGTACCGCGCGCTCCTCACGTTGTTATTGAAGTCGGCCCACAGACTGGGTTAACCAAACTGCAGTCTCCTGCCTGGCCCACAGGGGGAGCCAGCGAGGCAGGAGACTGCAGCTGAAGGACTTTCTCGCCACTGCGGTTTTGTTTTTAGATGATAAATTACATTTTCATAACTATGTTTTCTGTCAAAGAGATCTATGAGTCTAGAGTCTATGCTTCCTGCTGCTTTGTTGCATTTTCACATCGAAGGGTATGTGTTGTTGAGGCAAACGTCTTCGAACATTTCCTTAGAGCTTATTTTCTCATGGACGTAGTTATTCTCATGATTTGGGCAAAAAAAATATTTAATGTCATTTTTATTAGCAAAAGCAAGAGTTTAATATCATCAAGTACATAACTAAAAGGCCTTTAGGTGTTGTTTTTTGGTGTGTTTCACGTTAAATTGGTATATATATTTTGTTTTCACTGCTACACAAAAGACAATCGTCATCCCCCAGCCCAGGATGTAGCTTCATAAAGGCTGTATAAGAACATTATTAACATCTTGATATACTGAGGAAAAAATATGACTTAAACCAATTAGAAATACTGGGAGCTGAATCCCACAAATAAAACATAAATCGAAAAAAAGAACAGAACTCACTGAAATACTTACAATTTATTAATACAATTAATTGATGCATGAGCACGATAAGCATGTAAATTTGGCAAATTGTTTCTTCAGCATGCAATGGTACATGCAAAATAATGCAAGAAAAGGCCCAACCCCTCTTCATAAAGCTTTTTACTTTGACTTGAAATGATTCCACATTGAAGTGAATGCATGCTATTTCATTATCCCTGATATCAATGAAGTTTGCTCAATAATTGATGCATTTGTACTCAGCCAACGGAGTGCAGGACACTTACCCATGCCTCAGGCTCATTCCTCCACCTGTTCCCGTCACCCATCCCAGCTGGTAGAAGAGCTTACACAGCTCGGGGATCAACAGCCTGGGATGCTCCTTATCCTGCAACAGAAGTGCCACGAATATGAGCGTGGCGGATTAGAGCAGGGGTCCCCAACCACCGGGCCGCGGACCAGTACCGGGCCGTGGATCATTTGGTACCGGGCCGCACAGAAAGAATAAAAACGTTTTAATTTTATTGACTATCGCAGTCTGCAGGGTGTTTTATTTTGAAAAATGACCACTTCCGTCTGTGCCTCTTTTCCGCACTTGTCTCAGTTTTTTTTCCATGCACCAATAAATTAAGCCCACAAGCTAACCCTAGCAAAAATGAGCAAAAAACTAACATTGCTGGAGAGCTTCTTTGAAAAGGGGGAAAGACCCAATGATGAGACAGCAGAAGACTCCAAGACTGCCAAAAAAAAGAAAGCTGCATTTAAAAGAAGTTGAGTTGAGTCACATTTACATTATAAATTGTATAATTTCCACGGTCCGTGGAAAAAATTGTCTTGCATGAAACTGGTCCATGGTGCAAAAAAGGTTGGGGACCACTGGATTAGAGGACTGAGATAATACACTGACTGAGATAATACACAGCAACTTCTGCCATGCCATGTATTAATACCTAGCTGTATGATGTGGAGGAAATAATGTGCCAATATTGTTTAATTAAATAAAACAATGTCAATGTAACGGAGTTGGTTCTGCTCGCAGAGTTTCGAACCGACGGATCTCGACGCGACAACAGAGCGATTTAGCTTGCTGAGCTGGAACTAATCACACTCTTATCCACGTCACTTTCTGTAGCGGATGCTCACGTACCAGAGCACACCTGCTACATTCTCCCCCTCTAAACTCCTGCGGCAGCAACCATGGGCCAACCGATTACCATCAGTAACTATTTTACTTTTCACAAGGTGCAGCGGGATTCAAATTAGTTTCGTTCAACTGGCTTAAACCAAGCACTAAACGCGCTGTTCTCCAACCAGGTCTCGTTAAACTTGCACTTCCCCATAGTAGATGGAAGTAACAGAAATAACAAAAGATTTTAATAAGACGTAACGTTAGTCCACACACCATATTGCGACACGCTAGCTGGGTGTTCTCCGATCAATTCTGATCGGGCTGCAAAGTTTGCATTAGTGATTATTGGTTCCATGTTGGTTTCGTTTTGTAATTTTGTTACAACGTGGTCCATACGAATTGTTGAGGGGGGAAATTATAACATGGAACCAATATAAACTGTACAACTAATACAAACTTCGCAGCCAGGACATTTTTCCCATACACATTTCAAAGCGAGACTGAAGTTAACGCAACATTATAGAAGGAACTTCATAATCCAATACATTTTTAAGACCTATCAAAATCATATTTAAGACATTTTAAGGCCCAAAATTCGGATTATTGGATTTTAACCTTTTAAGGACCCGCGGAAACCCTGCTTATATGGTGTGTGGATCGTCGGCTCTGCAATCTGCACAGGCATATGAGTGACCAATCATTTGGCCCATTTCTGGCACGATCCCCACATACTGAGTGAGGCAGTTAATTTAATCCAGGAAGCTTTCATTCAAAACTCCATACCAGGGCTGTTAGGTCCTTTTGATAAAACAGTCCAATACATAAAAATGCCCAAATTCCCCCTGCCAAAACTCCACAGTGCTAGTAAGTCCAACAGAATTGCAACCATTGTCAAATACAGCCTATTTTAAAACTACAAATGAGTTGACTACTATCATGAAACCATACACGAATGTGTTTCTCCGGTTTGCGGTGGTTATTAAGATCACCATGATGAGCTTGCTAGCTAGTTTGTTAGCGTTACTGCTGGCAAGGAAAAAGAGGCTGGCAGCAGTCTATTGGACGGGTTTGTGGCTACAGTTGAGCGTGCACTCCTGTGTCAATCAGCGTGTCCAATCGGTGTACGTGGAAGATGACTGAGCCAATGGATGCTGACTGACGTACAATAACGAGTGAAATCACGTTAATGATTTATTAAAAATTCAACCCGCGGATAACAAATAAACACACAGCAACATTGGCACTGCAGTCACTATCATAAAATCCTCTACTTGATCTATCACAGTCAGGGGTCACAACATTTGCTTTGATTAGGTCCGTTAGTACCAACATTTCTCCCACTGTGGCAGGAAATTCTCGGACATCCAGCACAGGGGACACCATATTCAAAACACCTCAGTAGACAAAAGCAATCAAGTGAAGTTCAACCACCCAATCGAATGTTAGATCCCACCCGCTGGCTTTAATGCATGATGTTGACAGATTTAATTATTTCCCATTTCAAGTCACAGACGAAATGTAACATTAATTAATAAACAAATCAAGTAATTAATTAAACACTTAAATGTCAATCTCACAATTTATTTATATCATTGTTTAGTTAATTAATTTTGGCACATTATTTCTCCCATAGTATGAGGGCACATAGCAATGACTTATTCCTCATTGTGTCATGCAATGTGTAGTTGTATCCAATCAGACACGCAACATAGTGTAGCTCTGTACAATCTACGCGCGCTGTGAAATTGCAATTTAGCTAATCATGAATGGTTAGCGTTACATGTCCAGATTACTTCAATTACATTAGCCAGTTAATTGAAAACTAACAACAAAATTAAACACACAATCGTGTGTTTGAACGTAAATAAATGTTTAGAGCGAAAGTGCAACAGTCAGTTTTGCGGTACTGTTGCATATTTGGACAATTCTGCGACTTTGAGTAAGGCTAGTTAGCATTTGAACTACCCTTACTGAAAGTTGCATGTTTGGAAAATTCTGCAACTTTGAGTAAGGCTAGTTAGCATTTGAACTACAGTACCTAAATGGCATGAACGAGAACCTTACCAAAGGACATTCTGAACTTTTCCCGTTATGGTCGCTATTGCTGCATACTGATGACATCTTTCTCGAGTCACTACCTTTAGCGGTTCTATAAATAGCTAGTTAACTAATAATTAGAGAGCTGGCTAGTTAGGGAGATATCGACTAAGGAGATACCGTGGCTAGCTCACACACATGGTCTGAAATGTCTCAATCTATTCTAACCAAATTGGAAAATTGCAAAGGCATTCCTAGCTAGCTAGTTTGCTCATTGCCCTTAATAAACATGCAATCCAGAGTTACGAAGACAGATGACCACTGATATCCACGCATTGACGGCAAACAGGAATTAAACTAACAAAATTAAGCTATTTACTTCCGGTTTTGCAACGGAAGCGTGGATACGTCACAGTCGGTCCCTATTCTGCATTGTTGAAATCGTGTTGTCAGGCTATTACAATTTTGGGAAACAACGGTGAAACTATCACCGCTTAAATTTATCTTGTATCGTTTATCGTGATTTGAGGAGTACGGAGCTACTTCAGAAAAAGCCACAAAAGAAAATGACTTCTGGTGACCATCTGGGTGGAAAAATCCAAAATAAAAGCCCGAAGTAATTATAAGTATTATTACCTTTGTATTGCTGAACTAAAACTAACGGGATCGATATATCGTAAAATCACAACCTTATCTGGTAATTGAACATGTTTGTAAGCTTTCTTAAATAAATATAATCAGTTTAGCCAACTATTGTTATTGCAATACATACTCTTAATAATTAATACATTGACAAATTCTCAATGGACAACTGTGGACAACTGACAATGGACAATTTCTATTACTCTGAGGAACACTGGTTGAAGACACTATCATCCAATAGAGTAAGACATCGTTTCAAATGCAGAGAATATTGTGGATATTGTGATTCTGAGGATTGCCCCCTGTCAGTCTCAGTTATTGTAGAATAGAGGATGGGAATGTACAATACCACTATTCTTTGGAGGTGTTGCGAGGCAAGATAATTTAGAATTAAGAAGATGACCTGTCTGTGCTGACAAAAGGGTAAATAATTTGTATTTAGATATCCAAGGAGGGTCTACTTAGACAATCTTAATGACACTGAAGAGGCAGTCTTGGAATCTGGCAATAGGGACAATGTAACAAACCCAGGAGTATTGAAAACAAGTGCTGGGAATGCAATAATGTTTTTAGCCATATATTCATGAAATAAGCCTTCAAAAGATGCTAGATTAATAACAGGAATAATATGGATGCTTGTATTACATCCTGTCTGGAGAGTGAGAATTTAATAAAAATGTCAATTTCTGAATCCAGTAGTCGTAACAGTTAAATGTCTTTATTTAAGGTTCAACACTCTGAATACTGAACAGATTATTACGGTATTATGGTATTGTAGTATTACATTACATATTACATATAATATATATTTGATTTCATTTCATTAAAACATTATTAAATAGAATGCCAATTACCAATGAAATTGCCAAATTCTTTGATCTGGTGGATCAACCTTTGCATCAAAATATATAACTCACAATTCAATTAAAATTAATTAAAAGCTTAATTAAGAGTTAAAACACTTAGACAAAGACAAAGTATTCCATGTAAAATATACAAACTTAGGTTCCCTGTCTTAACAAACACCAATCCTAGACATAAAAATGGCATGATACAATCAAGAAAGAGATTAAATGAAACAAAAATATATTGAACCAACAGGGGGGCTCCTCACTGACAGGATGCAAAAATGTTTTCATTTTATTTAACCATGCTCGTAAAAAAGGTCAAAAGTGTTTGGTGAAAAATACACTTTTCATTTTGCTTTCCTTATCATTCTATGAGTTGTGGACATTGTTTGGCTTACTAAAATATATCAATATTTAAACTGTGTACTAGTAAGCTAAATTCAAAAATATCCTATTCAGAATCTCTCCCCCCAATATCTGCAGCCAGCCATGTTGTTTGTGGTTAATCCTGTGAAATATCCACACTTTGGCGTCCAGTGTTAGTCCGAATTTAATGTAGGTCTAAGGTGGTATCTGGATGTGTTGCAATTGGCCATATATGTTTGTAGAAGTTCTACTATGTGTACAAAGTTGTGATGGAATGCAATGTTATTAAATGCATTGCATTGAAAATGCTTTTAATTTGCCTTGAATTGAGGTCATAGGGCTTTATACAAATAAAGCCTCCATGAATTTCTCAATACCTTCATTATTTAAGCTTACAGTCACATGTGCATTTGGCATGGTTTCTATGGCCTCATTTTAGTCTACTAAGGAGCAAAATCACTTCATGTGAAAGGATTTAATGTAAGGAAAGAATAATATGTGCCTTTGTTACGGTGACCAGTACTGAAACAGGTCTGGGAAGCACTTCAAGTGAGAAGGAAAAAGAGAAATAATGTGGTATTTATGTTCACTGCAAAAAGTTTCAATAACTAAATGTTCAATAACTTCATAATTTATTGAGTACATGGTGTTTACTATTTCTACAGTAAAACATTTTAAAGATAGTCACCAGAGTTGTATTGGTTATGTCAGAGCCCAGACAAAAGAAAACCTTTGACCCACTTGTCCCACTAATCTAAAATTTGTAACCAATTGTAACTGTAACCATTTTTTTCACAACACAGAATTAAAATATAATCCCAACAAAAACAAACCAAAGCTTGTCTACTTAGTTCCAGGTGAGCAAAGTTTAGTTTTGATGTCTTGGAAAATGATGAATACAGCTTATTTATTATCTACAATAAGATATCCTGTATGTGTAGGATTGCAAGTGTAGCTTTTTCTACTTACTGTGCAATGGAAGTTCAGTGTAACAAATACTCTCTTGCTTCATGAATTAAAATGGACTACCAGAGACCTTCAATTACCAATATATTAGGCTCTGAAGTTAATTTAGCCAATTTTCCATTTCTGTTGGTAATATGTTGCTTTCCAGGATGGTTTGGCTCATTTGGGGAAGCATTCCATATGGAGAAAACAGTGAGATACAGTGCCCACAAACTATTTTTGTTCAGAGAAGCTGATCACATTTAAATGAGAGATAATAAGATTGGCCTGACACAACATTCCATAAAGCAGTTCTCCTTGACTTTATGGGTAAAACATGGGTGCCCTCTCATAAATATAAAACTCTCTCTCTCTCTCTCTCTCTCTCTCTCTCTCTCTCTCTCTCTCTCTCTCTCTCTCTCTCTCTCTCTCTCTCTCTCTCTCTCTCTCTCTCTCTCTCTCTCTCTCTCTCTCTTTCTCTCTCTCTCTCTCTCTCTCTCTCTCTCTCTCTCTTTCACAAACACGCACGCACACACACACATGCATACACACATACACACACAACAATATGATAGGAGGAATACAATAATATTAATATTGTTACAAAACAGCTCTCATGTGTTTCCTCATTCTTGTTACCATTTAATTAGAACCCCAGGGGAATACCAGGAAAAGTCCAAGCAGCACTAAATCTGTGTGGATGACCAACCCTGAGAGCTGGCAGACCAAGAGGATATTAATATTATTATTATTGGGTGGCCACAAGTCACCAGAACAGCTTCAATGCACATTGGGATAGATTCTACAAGCATCTGGGACTCTATTGGAGGGATGCAACACCATTCTTCCACAAGAAATTCCATAATTTAGTGTTTTGTTGATGGTGGTGGTGGATTGCTGTCTCAGGCATTGCTCCACAATCTCCCAGAAGTGTTCAATTGGGTTGAGATCTGAGACGGCCATGGCATATAGTTATATACTTCCTCGTTATATAAATAGCAGCAGCTGTAAGCTCATGGGTCATAAAATGTATTTGAAAAAAGAAAGATTTTATTGCAGTGTTTCCCAACCATTCTCCTTTGATCCTCACATGCAGTTCAAGATGTTTATTAGGGGGCCGCCCTGTTCCGTATTTATTACTAAGTGTCCAAGCACTGAAAGTACATGGGTATCTTATTGATTTTGTATGGATTTTGTATTTTCTTCCTGTCACTTGGGGAAAATGGGCTTATACAATCAAATATTTGATTGTAATATTTGATTGAAATATAAAAACCAACAAAACTTGAGTTTGTTGTAGGTTATGGCAGTTATCGTTACTGTTATCCATACCAATCTACAGTATTTGTGCATAATATATATAATATATTAGATAATAAATGATAACCATTGGACATATCAGCAATATCTGGTACATACATCAGTATGTACTCCACAAAATAAACAAAGATATTGCCAAATTTCATTGTTTTTTGTTTTGTGATATTTGAAAAAAAATGGCATTTGCCAGCTCACAGAGCCACTAAATCAGCTATCTGATATGACGTACATTGTGCGCTTTGTTTCTCAATATCATTGAGAAGGAGATATATATTCAGTTAACTTAATCTGTACATGAGACAGGTAAAAATCAATTTATTGTGGACCTCCTTTTTTGTAATCTCTGAGTTTGAGGCACCCAAATGCACAATTTGTACTCCTGAGGTGACACCTTGGAAGAGTGAGTTTCTGAGCAACAAGCGCACACAGCACACAACTAGCCTTCAAGCTAGTTTTATTATGCCGTTTTTATGTCTCATAGTTGTTTACTGGTCGTTTTGCACCCACTGTTCACCATGTTGATAAACAATTTTTTCAGCTAATCTCAAGTTTTTCTAAACGTTTTTCCCACCTCAAAGTCAGGGTGTAGACTACGATAGCACAACCTCCATCTTTCCAAGTAGGACTAAAGCAGTAGTGGTTCAGGCACCGTTCACTTAAGAGCTTAATCAAACCTAAGAACAGTTTCAGTGAAAACAAGCATACACAGTATTCATCCAGGACCAGGGTTGAAAAACACTGCTTAAAAACAAACACACACACGAATGATATCAGAACAATATTATTATATCCAAATACTTTTATGTTCACTAAAACACATAGTTGGAAAATGCATGATTAATGGTGTTTAGTTTTACAATTGACATTTGCATGTGTGAGGGAAAATAGTACAGGTCAAAACGGATGCAAGACAATCAGTAAGATATGTTGATGTAAAAAAAAAAAAAAAAAAAGTAATATAGCAAAGTTAGGTTCAACAAGTTACTGAATTCAATTTTTTCATACATAAACATACATACAATTAAAATGCAACTGAAATGCATTCCTTATGCAACAAATGAATGTGACAAATTGGCAGTAAAATGTCAAGACAACGTAGATTTATTGCTTTCTTAGCCAGAAAAACCTTTGGAAGTCATATCCCCCTCAGTGAAAAGTGCTACATGCCACCCAGCAACTGTTGTGGTCTTCGTACCATCCGTGATGCCAATGACGTATGGAGCATCCCAGAGGCGCCCTACTGTGGGCACCTCATCACATGCACAGAGTTTATTGCCAGGAAAGTCATACACAAATCTGAGGGTATTATTTTGCATGAATGTGTATCTGATCAAGATGAGTTTGTTTGAGCGATGAATTGTGACGAAATATGAACCCAAACCTTACATGGAGGTCTGGAGGAAATGAAACGCACCGGGAAACCCTTGCCAGCCTGACTTCTCGGGAATAAAAGAGGGGGCGTTGCCCCTAGCCGGTTGCTAAGTACCGTATGGGAAACTCGTCGAGTGTGGGTTTGAGATAAGAGAGTTTGCTATTTTTTGGATTGGATTGTGTATGACCTGGATTGTTTTGACTTACTGAATTGTTATCGACTGCAGTGCCTGAGTCGATAACAACAACAAACAAACAACAACTACAGAAATGGATTAGGGATTTGGACTGTTTGCCTTATTCCCCTCCCCCATTGTGAGTTTACCCCTGTGGAGGACGTCGGTCTCGGCCATGTGGGAATGGCATGGTTGCCTGTGTGTTTACATGTTGTGGAGGCCTTTGGAGCAGGTAGACTCTTCCGGGGGCAGGTTTGGCACTCTCACAGGGTGTGAGAGTAAACCGTGGCTCGGAAGGTTGCTCCAAAGGCCATTTCATTATTTAATTGGTGTCAATCAGTCAATTGATATGGAAGTAAATTGGCTGATTGGGTGTCTGTGTGAATGTGAGTGAATGATTGTGATTGGGTGATTGCCTCACGAGTCCCACCTGAGCCAGGCAGAAACTAAGTCTATTTAAGAGCAGGTGGGGCGAGTGGGGAATCAGTTAGTCTTGTCTTGTCATTATGGGTGAGTGTTGAAAGTGAGACTTGTCTGGGTGTCTTGAGGGTGGAGTGCTGTGGGGTGCTGTGGGGTGCTGTGGGGTGCTGTGGGGTGCTGTGGGGTGCTGTGGGGTGCTGTGGGGTGCATTTGTCGAAAGTGACTGAGTAGAGTGCTTCTTGTGTGTGTGGGAAAGAGGGAGAGGGGGCGCACTAAGAGTGTCCGCCTCTCTCCCTCGGTGTGAACGTGATAGAGAGCGAGAGGGCACCCTGAAAGAGGGCACCTCTCACCCTCGGTTTTATTTGTGTGATTGAAAGAGAACTCTCACTCGGGCAGTGGAGAGTGTTTCTGGGCAACAGCCCGAGAACTCTCACTGGAAGAGTGGAGAGTGTCTCAGGGGCTGGTTGCCAGAAATCTCACTGTGGGGAGTGGCAAGTGTCTCTGTATGAATGGGTTAGAGAACTCGGACTGCAGAGTTCGAGTGTCTCAGTATGCATGGGTGGGAAGCACTTGAAAGGTCACTGGATATGTGTGTGCCTGGGGAGGTTCAGGGGAACTCCGGAGGAAGAGGCGCGGTGTCCCGTAAGTTTGGATTATTTTAGTTTTGTCATTTTAGTTTTTGTTTTGACCCCAAAGCTTCGCGGCGAGTAGGGTGAAGATTTTGTGATTGTGTCTGTGTTTGTCTTTATATGTTAACCTGCTACTCCCACTAAAATAAATATCCGGTCCGTAGACCGACAAACTCCACTCCGTGTCTCCAGTCTGCTCTGTTCCCGTTCAGGGTTTGTCACGTGGCGTGTGACAACCCCCAATAAACCTTGTTATACTTCCATTGACCGTCTTGTGTGGTGTTTCGTTATCGAACTTGGTTGAGTGGAAACCCCTCCATGAATTTGGGACAGTGCAGACAAGCACATGCTCATCTGAAACATGTGCCCCTGTCAGCCACTGCTTCTTTTCCTTCTCTTCCTTTCCTTTCTCTTTGCATTCCACCAGCTGAACTTGCACAGTCATTGTGTCGGAGGCATGCACTTCCTGCACAGGAGGCAGACTGCAGGCAAATGCTAATGTGAATCCAGGGCCAAGACCTGATTCCACCTTCATGAACAAGAGTATCTACCAAACCGATACACAATATGACTTACAGCAAATGTGCCTGTAAGGCAATATGCCTTAATAGCTAAGGCCAATGTGTTTTTTGCGGCCTGGTTTTTAGACCTATAATTCAGTCCTCCAGCAGCAAGATGGAGACACAGCCTCCACATCAATACATCTGTTAATAAATCATTACATAACATTACATTTCAGGCTAACTGAATAATCTCGATGAGAAATGTAATTGCTAGCAATTATGGACAACCGCACTTCAATTCACATTGAGAAAAAAAATGCAAAGACAACCTTTGCACAGCAGTGCATGTGCGTGTAAAGACAATGCTGAAAAACACATAGCTTGGTTCACTTAAAGTGAATTAGTTGGGAGTACATATTTCGCTTTAACAGGCATATGAATTGTATGTACAAATTTTTCTGGTCAGAATTCAATATCCTTGTGGTATTTACAAAGTCTCATGTAATTGTCATTTGCTTTACATTTCTTTGCTTTACAGGCCTTAACTACAAAATCAGTCATGACTTTTTCTACTCCAGACTATAGTATGTGCTACTTCAGCCACCAAAATTGTTCTGAGGGTAAACCACCTTTGTCCATTGGAAAATACATTTTAAAGGCCTTTTGAATGTAGCTTCCCTGTAAAATCACAAATACACATGGAAACGGAGAAAAACTAATGTAGCGAGAAGTCCATCAGTATAACAGCACATTCCTAAAATTGACAAGCCTGAACTGAATTCCTTAAAATGTTTTTGGTTTTTTAAAGATTTTGTTTCTGATTTTCTCCCATTTTCTCCCAATTTAGTAGCCAATTACAACCACTATTTTTATGTCAATCCCCCCCTAGTAATGTGAGTTCGCTGCCGTAGTCCTGCGACCGGTAGTGATGAAGGTGAAGTAACGTCTCCTCCGAGACAGCACTCCCCAGGCTGTCGACCGTAACCCGGTACTACAGGGCTACTCTTATGCACAGCGAACGTCATGTCGGCTTCCCTCCCCCTCCCTGGGGCGGACAGCCAATCGCCGCCCCTGGTGGCACTCCCGGCCAGAGCCGACTCTGGCAAGACGGGGAATCGAACCCCAGTCTCCGTGGCCAGCGTTGGACATTGTAACCACTGGACCACGCGGGAGGCCCAAAATGTTTTTTTAAAATTAATATTTTTTTTTCATATTTGGAATTTCAATTATGTCAGGTATTCCCTTAAATTACCATGCCACAACACCCTTCTTGCCTTTAGTTTCTGTCCTATGCCAGTGTCACTGAAAATGTTCGTCCACTTTATTTTCCCTTCGTTCTTCCTCATTCAGCTTTCTCTGGTGGAACTACTTCCATGAACAGCTGGAGGTGCATGGTAATGGGTCCTGTTGGGGTTAAAGGTCAGGTGAGGGAATGTGTGAATCAAGCAACATCGCAGGGTGGTCATGTGAGGTCATGCAAGAGTGCCCATGTGCTGAGCCAAATGAATTCAGAACTGGCCTAGAAGGTAATATATCTTTTCATTTTGTTTACTTTTTGCTTTTTTTATTTGTCTGGTGTGTTTATTATGGTTTTTATGGTTGCCACAGTGTAGAATATACACCCAAATGTAGGGGATTTAGAAGATTTAGACAATTGTAGAGGAGTTAAAGATAGATGGGGAAATGTAGGGGATTTGGGGGAAATATTTTGAGGAAGAATTTTAAAAGCATCTGGAATCTCTGTTATTTATCCTTCCTCGACTTTGAGGAGACGTCATTTCTAAGTGAAAGGTGGCATTTTTCTATTTTATCCATGTCTTTTATTTTGTTGTTGCACTATGCTTTGTACTTTTTCATAATTTATTTGCATTTACATGTGCTTATTTGTGTACTTTTTTATCTAGGAATGTATTTTTGCTGTGGCAGGAAATGTTATGTCTGGGTGGGTGGGTTGTAAAGAGTATATAACTCAGCATACATACTCGGGCTTGTTTTTGCATTGCCCTACTGATTGACGTATTTTTATGTCTTTTTCTTTTGGGTGCAGCTGCTTCGATGTCCACAGCACATCTCTCTCTAAAGAGACAATAAAATACATCTTATCTTATCTTACCTTATCTTACTGTATCATGTGCAACATTAGCTACAATTGGGACGCAATTCGTTTTTTTGTGCCGTGTCACTGAGTCCAAAATGGAAACTGTAGTGTGCTAAACAACTAAATTTGAATGCTAAAGAGCACGGAAGTCCCTGCCACGAGTGAGTTTTACCTAGAATTAGCTGCTGCTCGGGTGTTCATTTCAAGCGTTTAACTAGTGTACCCGCACATGGCCGTAGCAGGAGGGCATGATTTTTATGCATCTGTGCCTTTTTAGCAGACTTTTGAAAATCACCTTTTTTATGTGTGATTGTACATTGTAAATATGTTAGGGTTTGGGTCATGAATGGGGACAGATCAGGGGCAGTATGCATAATATTTCTGAGAAAAGCACTTAAGAGCGGTCTCAAACTGACTTTGAAGAAAATGTGCACGTATGACATTCTTATAATGGCAATGAGACAAACAGTGAAGAATAAGAGTGACTCTTCAGAGTAGGTTTTAAATTGTACGATCACAGTTTAAGTGCCACAAATGAAGATGTGATGAGGTTATCACCGTTACATAAGTTTAAAAGAATGGCTTTCTGTCCTTCAAGGATTGAAATATGCCTATTACAACCACCCATTTGAAATCATAAGGTTTAAACCTTATAAGTGTAAACCTTATAATGAAACAAAGTCCGTAAATAAAATGAAATTCTATGTTCTTGTCTCTGTCCTGCTATCATGACCACCTGCTGGCTATTTACAACCTGGCAGGAGAGTATTTTTGGCTAAAACTACTTTATGAGCTTTTATTCTTATTGTTATTCTTATAAATTTGCTGAGCCTCTCAAAATGTTTTCGCAATTACTTTTGCACTTAACCTAACCTAGTCTTAATTCCCATCAGTTTTATGCATACTGCCCCTGATGATGTGATATATCACAGGTATTCCTGATTATGAGGGGGGCAGTGCTTGCACTGAGTACTTACGCATGATCCTGGGAATCCAGCTGAACTTGTATCTGAACTTGACGAAGGGGAAGTAGAAGATCAGTCCACTGAAAATGAAGACGGTGCAGTACAGATATTCCATCTCAGGCTTGTCAATGATGGGAGCCAGGACCAGATAGCAAGACACCAAGACCACCAGGGCGGCGATAACTATGGGCACCTGAACAGGACAGGACAATAGCATGTACTTCAGCATACAGTCCTCACATAACTGCCTCGGTCACTTCTGGACTGCCTTCTGGACAAGGACTTACCTTGACAGGTCTCTCCCTGTCTTTCATGGTGAATCTCATGACAATGAGTGCCAACGCTGTCAGCCCATAGAAGGCCCACTGAGCAAAGCTGAAGTAGTTTATGAGGGTATTGATGTCTGCAGGAAGGATGTAAATGATCCCCAAAATCCCCTAGAAACACACGGATGAGATCACACTTGAGACGATCTTGATTAAACGCCTCTGCATAGTCAATAGTCTATAGTCACATCAACAAAAACTGACCTAAGCCAGGGATAGGGTAAAGATTCGATAGAAGATGGAAGACTAACGTTAAAAATGAGTGCAGGCGATGGAGTGTAGCGTCTCAGACTGATGTAGGACATGATCTTCACCATGTGACCCTCTCGGCCTGCCACGTATGTCAGTCTGTGCAATGAGAGAAAAATTAAGATCGTTAAATAATAGCTATTTTTCTGGTCAGCAACCTTGTTCGGCGAATTACATGGCAAAATGGTTATTGCGGAAAGCGAGTGTGGGGGAACTCACACACCACAAAAATAGTAAGAAAAACGTTTGCAAAAATATATTCATTTTATTTAACCACACTCATAAAAAAAGTCCATAAAGGTGCATCGGTGAGAAGTCCAATCAAACGTTTCAATCACAAGATCATTACCAGTGTCAAAATGGCTGATACAGCACACAAATGATGAGAGAGCCTGGTTAAAATTATGTGGAGGATGTGCTATGTTGCCATCACTGTTTTGTTTTTGTTTTCTTATCCCCCATTTCCTCATTATTCCTCAATTTGGAATGCAAATTTTGAGTCCCTGCAGGACTCCAGTGATTGATGGGAGTTCTGACTAAATCTTGGATACTGAGGGTAAATATAGATTTTGTGGACAGTCGCTCACCTGCCGGCAGTGAAACAGCTCCCATTGGCGGCACCAAAGGTGGAGAAAACCACAAACAAAGGGACCACCCAAGACACAGGGTGCAGCACTCTGTCAGCAAAAGTCTGGAGAACGCAAAACAAGGCCCCCAGATTGAACAAACTGTCACATTTAAAATATGTAATACAAAGATCCAGGCTTCATAACAGAGTAAGGCACCTTAACCAATAACCAGGAGGCATGAGACTGTTACTAAAACTCAGTTTTTGACTGTCCAGAGAGGTCTCTAAAGTCAAACACTTTTAGAAATGAACATAATCATTTCTAACATGTGTGACATGTTCACACGATGTGTGGTTGTGGAAGATTTATACAGCTTTACAAATATCTTTACAAAGCTTATGCATTAGCTACAGTATTTGGATATTGAATGGGTTTCTATGGCCCGCATCACTTCATATCAATGGTAACTCTTACCACTGCCACAGCTGGTGACTGCAGCAGCTCGGTAGGGCTCATGGCGGTGAAGTAAGCGATGTTAACGAGGACATAGCAGACGGATACTAGGGGGATCCCAATTATGATGGCCAGGGGCAGGTTTCTGAGATGAAGAGAATGACAACAGTCTAATTCAGCATCCATTGTGAGGGCACAAATGTTGGACATTCACACTATACACTGATATATACTCACTTTTAAAATGGGGACAAATCACACCTGAGAAAATGAAGGACTTTGTAATCCCACCAGGAACTAACACTTACCTGTATGGGTTTTTCAGCTCCTCTGTTATAAAGTTCAGCTGATTCCTGAAAGAGGGTTTTAGAGAAAAATTATTTGATTTGCACTTCAGGGATTGAGCATTACATGTTTCATTACATTAGTTCTCAAATGTGAGAGTACAAACTGTAGTGAAAATGGAGTGTTAGCACCATTGCAGTATAGCCCATTACACAGAAGGCAGAATGCAGGAAGATGCATGAGTTCAAAGGCACAATGACTACTGTTTCAGGACAGGATATTTGGTAAAGCATTTTGTGATATGTATATTCATGACGAGGGCCCAGAGAAACTCCTAACCATGTGACTTGATTGGCATGTGAGTGGTGTTTCAACCCTTAAGGCCCAAACATACTTCTTGTGGAGATGAAGTTCGCCTAGTTCGCATGAACGATATGACATAATTGCGGAGAAAGCTAAGTGCAGATGTTCTGCAAAGCCTTTGCTTGGCAGGTCATGCACATGTCAGCTAGGCGAACTCTGCGAACAACAACAGATGCAACATTGCTTCTGATTGGTCAAAGGAAAACAGGAACCTATGACTGGTTATTTTCAAAAAGCAACAATTCCTTTTTCGGTAAAAGTGGAATTATTGTACAGTACCCTAATTCCATTAGCTAGCGAAACTGGCGGAACCTACCACTTTGAAAATGAAGTTGTTTCGACTTCACTGACCCCTTGTGAACATCACTTTGCTGAAATTTGTCTTTTTAACGTTTGAAATCAACCTGATCCTGAAATTAGAAAACACTTGACCAATTTATAAAGGATTCAAAATGTGTATAATAAAAGGTATAACACAGTTAAAGGAAGTGCCTTCAACAACATCTAGAAAAATGATTAGAGACCAACTGCAACAATATCCATCTAGTTAGATAAACATCATTAGGAAGGATATATAACAATTAAAAGGTTGCAAGAACAAATATTGATTACAAAGTCAATCCACATATTCAAAGTTTTGCTTGGGTAATAAGATGATTAACAATGGAAAAAATTTTTTAGAAAGACCTCCTAGTGGTGGAGGGGGGGAAAACAAAATAAGACCATTTGTACAGTCCCTAATTATGACTAGGGCCCTACCACTTTGAAAATCGTGTCACGGCCTGTAAAATTTGTCTTTTACCGTGAAATCAACCACCTGCACTGAAAACACTTATTTATAGGCAAAATGTGTGGTTCCAGCATTAGCTAATCCGGTAGAGCTGTGGGAAAATGCAAGGCAAATTTGATTACAAACAGTCAATAAAAATTTTTATCAAACTATCAAAAATGGGCAAGAATTTTTCAGTCTTTAAAAACTATCAAAAATGGGCAAGTCAAAAGCTTCCAAAAACATGACAGCAGTCAATCAAGTCAAATAATTTGGTGCAAACAATGTTCACACAGACCATCCTGTCCATCCTGTACCTGCTGTAACGTCTCTTTGGATCACACACAAAAGGCATCCATTCAACGCCATTTAGAGAGCGAGAGCCACAGCTCCAATAAGCGGGCATGCACAGAGCGCAAGTAGCAGGGGGATGTTGCAAAGAAGCAGAAAACTATTTCTGCTCTTTTCAAAAAGTAGATTGAAAGCAGACTGCCGTCGTTTGGCTACTATGGAGTTAGTCAAGGCATTCGCCAGTGCCAACATACCACTGGGAAAACTGGACCGTCACAAGATGAGGGACTAGTCTACTTTCAGCGCAATGTTAAGAACCTTACCAACTACAAATCAACTGTGACAAGACTACCTTCCAAGGGTGTTTCAGGCACATGCTGAGGAGGTCAAATGTCTTCTAAATTCATGCAATATTTTTTTGATAATTTCTGTCCACAGACGACCAAGACAATTACGTGTCACAGTGACTATGTCATTTTTGATTTTGTATCAGACGAGCCTAGAGAGACAAGGCTAATCAAACAGAGACTATTACAGCAGTGCTTGCAGACTGCGTTTACCTAGATGCAGTAAATTAGACCACTGTTGCTAAAGCGATAATTAAAATGCTATCAAAATATGGTGCTGAGTCCAACAATGTGAGTGCTTTTTATTAGCAACAATGCAACTCAATGACAAAGTCATTCAGATCGGTAGTACAAGGTCTTTTTTTGTGTTTACGGTAAAATTACGTATATTGAAAAATTGAAGTACGTGAAATTCACCAAAATGTACTTTGGTGGATTTGGTAGGGCCATAATTATGACGGAATTTTAATTCAAGTGTTTCATCCAATGCTTTGAAATTATTATATTGCCCAACAAGCAAGATCATCAAAAACACTTTGAATTTTCTGCAAAATATTTGGAATACTTCTTAAATACCTTGCAACATCTAATGGAAATTAATTTAGGAGAGTTGGATTAAATCCCCACAATTTTGTGGACGTGAACAGACATTTAAACCGGAAGTAAACTAGATATGAAAACATATGTATACATACTTCTGAGTTAATTTTTTTGAAAATCAGGAATAACCAACCCAATTTATCACCAATTTAGGCCCAACATCAATAATTCACATCCTAGTAGTTTGATCAAGATTATTATTTATAAACATGGTGTGAATTTTCATTGCTATGCAAATGACACATCTAGGGAATATTTATAAAATGAGGCACTTTCTGTCATTAGAGGTCGCAGGAAAGTTGATGCGTGTTTTAGTCACATCAAGGCTAGACTATTGTCTTACTATCACCTTACTGTCTGGCTGCTCTAATACTCTCTCTCTCTCTCTCTCTCTCTCTCTCTAGATCTAAAAAACATGAGCACATTACTCCTGTGTTAGCATCGCTACAATGGCTTCCTGTGTAAGTATCAGCTGATTATATAGTGCTATTCACTTTTAAAGCAATGCATGCACCTATATGTCTGACAGACATGATTGTTCCTCATAAGCCAACACAACTGCTTCATTCACAAGATGCTAGCTATCTAGTGGTTCTGTGTGGCTCAGTAGGTAGAGCACAGCGTTGGCAACGCTTAGGTTGTGGGTTCAATCCCCACTGGGGCCACATATACTGAAAATGTATGCATTCACTACTGTAAGTCACTTTGGATAAAAGCGTCTGCTAAATGGCATATATCTAGTACTTCCTGAAAAAACATGTTTGGGATTCAGACATTGTCTACATGTCAGGGGTGTTGTACGTGTGGGACCAAGTGCAGGCGAGAGAGACCCAGAATGCAGAGATGCATTTAAGATCATTTATTAAACTTAAACGCTGGCAGGAACGAAAGCAAACAATACTAACAAAACAAACCAAAATGACAAACGAGCAGGAACAAACAAAACTAGTTAAACGGTAAATCCAAAACGTATTCCAGGGCACGGAATAAACAAAACTCAGGGACTCTTGGAAACAAACGAGAACACACTTTTCAAGGCGGCGAGAACACACAACAAAACAGGTAGACAAGACTAAAGCAAGTGAAATGTTCAAGCACAGAACTGAGGTAGCCAGCAGGTTAAATATCCTCAGCAGTTTAAGTATCCGCAGCTGCCAGTCATTGATTGGCTTTGCACATTCCTGGCATGCCTTTCACTTTTCCTGATTGGGGCTTGGGGGAAATGCCCGTTTGCTGGTCGAGTCGTGACACTACATTTTTAAGTCTAGATTAAAACATACCTTTTGAGTCGGGCCTGCTGCCAAACATAGTCTAGGTGTAGAGATGGAGAAGACCGTGTTCTTTTGACTTCTAGAGTGAGAATATTTCCATACTGGCATCTCGTTAATGTGTCACCACCACTGTTGGCTGCTTATCCTTGATCGGATGTGGATGGTTTGGAACTCCCTCATGGCTGCATGCGTTCTGTGTCCCTAGTAGGTATGCTGCCATAGCTTACACCTGTCGGGGCTATATGTTGTATATTTCCTTTGCTTGTAAGGTTCAAGAAACAAATAATTAAAGGTTTACTCACCACCCATCATATGCCCAAAGCCCATTATAAAACGCCAGCCCAATGTCCCCAACAGAAGTAGACGATCCCTCAAATGTATTTGTGAGGTGTTCCGTGTTTCCTGCAGGTACACATGAACAGTATCTATAACAGATTGGCTCCGTACTAGTGAAGTGTACCAGACACAGATATTAGCAGACTTTTTGTTTACCAAATGAGTATGCGTTGAGTCTTCAGTGATGACTCATGAGCTTGACTAAAAGGAAGGACAATTTTACCTTACATTTCTCTCAACCCATTTTAAATAGTTTGGCTTGATTATTAAAGCATTCTTTACAAGCATTCTTGCATTCTTTACCTTTACCTTTTCTTTTTGGCCCTAAATCTAGTTTAATTTGACCATTTAACTAGGTAAAGGGTTCTATTTTCTGTATGTAAACGCAGTTGGCAAATGCAAGTGGTAGCACATATTTGTAAAAAGACATATCCAAATCAATTTTGGTATTTTAACAATACAAACGCAGGTTAAAAAACTGAAATGTATTTAATGAAGAGATGAATGTTTCTTATAGCAAGGAATGTACAGTATATGTTCAAGGAAAGTTTGATTATTAGTTATTCTATTATTATTAATTCCATGTTGTACACGTTCTCCATTTGAAATTATGTTTACCAAAAATAGCTCATTAATTCAACCAATAGGAAAAAATGAGATATATATATATATAGTATATTATACAGTATATTAATCAGATGTCCTTTTTTCAGTGTTACTTAATCTGCTGTGCCTTACTATAAATTACAACACAGCAGCTTTCAGTGTGGAAATACATAGATTTTATTGTTCAGAACATGCTGTTTTTATTGAAATCTGAAAGTGAGATAATATAAAGGTTTTTATTTTTGCATTTAGCCTGTTCATAATTACAATGCTAAATACTGTATTAATGTAAGTATTGTGGTTTTGCCAGCACACTGTGCAAAACCACAAACACCTTGGGAGGTCATTTAAATTTGAATCACATTCATTCTGAAAGGTTATGGGTTACTTTTTCACCTTGAGCCAGCATTACTGCTCCAGCCACCACGATGACGAGGATGATGAAGAGCTTGGCTACGGTGAAGAAGTTCTGCACGTAGCTTGCCAACTTGACGCTCAGACAGTTCACCAGCACAATCAGCACTAGGGAAGATGGAACACAAGCTCAAAATGACCGCCCTGTCTAGACTTTGAAATCATACTGTTAGCAATGCATACATGCATATATGCATACATACATAAAATAGCAATACTTTTTTACATTTTGGAGGCTGGTGTAATTGGTTGTGCCGATTGGAGGAGAGGGTTCTCGATTTTCCACCATCTTTGTTCCTCCCAACAATGTGCCAAGTGCCCACATTCTACCTGCAGTCATCAGTAGAGATATGCTTCTCTTCTGATCAGCATGAACTCTTCTGTAATACTGTGGACTGTACTGTGTAAAACAGTCACTGGCTCTCCTGTAGTACTGTGTGTGGTCTGTGGAGTGTAAAATAGTCACTGGCTCTCCTGTAGTACTGTGTGTAGCCTGTAGGGTGTAAAATAATCACCACACGCCGCCCCCCCCCACCGCAGAGGAAAAAGGGTAAGCTTTCCAGTGGTGGAGCAACAGGGGTTAAAAACAGGAGCGATGATATGGTTGCTGTTTTTAAAGATGCTCTTGTTGACGTGATTAGATTCATTTGTGAGAAACCTCTCGCACTCTGCGCTGGAAATTGCTACGGTGTTAACAGCGGTTAAGAGATCCTTCAAGGGCTGTGTAACTGTTCTCCTGATGTCTCTGTGAACACTCTGAAAGCACAAATTGTTTCCCGGCTGTTAAGTCTGTTAAAATACACGTTGTTGTCGCACTTTAGATATTTATGAGCCCGGGTCTCTGAGTCTGAATAAGACATTTGCCGGGGCGCAAAATCGGATTCTTGGCATTTGCCGGGGCTGTGCCAAGAGCACCGGACTCAGGTCATCGTAAGAGAGCACACACTTAAGCTGCAGTGCTCCTTATGTAGTAACTCAAGACTCACAACATGAAATTAAAAATTGGGTGGAAAAGGATGGGGGGGTAATCATCATTAATAAGCACAAAAAACCCATATAAATACACAAATAAAACAAAACCATGCTTCTGGGACTACTGAGCTACTAGCTCATCCTGCAAAAGACACTGGGTTCCTGTGCGTGGATGTGCAGCTCGACAGGGCGGCACATAACTGCCCATAGCATTGCCCAGGGAAGGAGGGAGGGTTAGTCGGTAGGACTGTCCTCGTCTCATCGCATCGCACACTAACAACTCTTCTTGGGTTCATCAGGTTACTGCAGTCTGCCTGCGCCAGCTGCGCCTGAAGTCTCCTCAAACATAACTGCGCAGCTCAGCTGGTGGACTGCAAAGAACTGGCAACTCGCACTTCGGAAGAGAGCACATGCTTGTCGGCGTGCTCCCAAATTGTCAGAGGATGCTACAGTGAAGAGACAGGCCTCTAACTTACATTCCAAATTGAGAGAAAATAATAAATAAATCGGGGTTAAAACTGAGTTAAAAAACACCTCAAAAGTCAAACCTCAGGGCCTCACTTACAGATGGAAGCTGCAGCCAAACACTTGGTAACGACAGGTGGAGGGGTGCATCCTGGGTAAAAAGGTGTGGCGGCATATTCTGCGAAACTGAGGGCGATGATGGCGAAGGAGGAAGGCTTTAGAACCATGATGGTGGTCCAAGAATACAGATAGGCCATTCCGTCTCCATAGGCCTCCATCAGATATGGGTATTCCCCTCCAGACTTGGTAATCATGGTGCCAAGCTCTGCATAGCACAGAGCCCCTAAACACAGCAGACACACACAAACACACACACACACACACACGCATACACATACACACACACACACGCACACAGAGTTAGAGGACATATAGACAGTGAGGTAAAATAATAGTTGTCGCCCTTCATTTTTCAATGCGCAGTCCAATGTGTTATTCAATGAAGTTGTGTGACTAGTTTAACTCGAGCCAAAGGTGCCTGCATCACATCACAGTTGACTGCAATCACTGTTAACTTAGCTGGCTAGGTAAGTCTACCCCATGGTGTGCCTAAAAAGAACACACTTGTCTCCTCTGCTTTCACTACCACTAATCATAATCATAACAATAATAACAACAACAACAACAATACAAATATTGTCATTATTATGATTAAACTTTGTATTAAAAGCCCCCTGCACTCACCTAGTGTGGCAAGGACCCCACAAGCTGCCCACACGCTCAGACAGGGCCCCACGGCCCCCATGCTGGCCAACACCGACTTTGGAGAGATGAAGATCCCGGAGCCAATCATCGTTCCCACAATCAGACAGATCGCACTGATCAGCCCCACCTGTTGCACACAGGGTAAAGTCATTCCTGTAACCAATAGTAACTGATGTAGTATAATGGTTTATACTCTAGTAGTGTAGTGTAATGGTTAGGTTAGGTTAGTGTAATTGGGCTTATGTCTCAAGGTTGCTGATTTGATTCCCATGAGGGGCACTGCCATTGTGTGCTTGGGTAAGGTACTTAAACTCAATTTAAATATCCACCTGCATATATGGATTTTATGTAAGAAAACTGTAAGCTGTGTAAGTTGCCCTAGATGAAAGTGTCTGCCAAAAGAGATATAAAATTAAATAATAAAAAATTACTTTGAAAATCAGTTACATGCACCTGAGAGTATATCTAAAGATCTGGATCCAAACTGAGAAGCACAAATCACTCACACAGTCCTGTGCAAATTAAGAAATATATAAACTCCTGTGAACAGTACTACCTTCCTGAGAGCATTGTTCAGCATGGCATCTGAACAAATAAATAAAGACCTAGGGTTGCAACCTTTTACATCCTGCACTCTAACAAGCAAATACATGAACAACAGCTAGAACCGCATTGCACCTTCAGTCCTTATCCCAACACACCCCTGTTATGCTTCTGGTTATACTCCATTATACTTCTAGTCTTCAGAATTTACAGTCATTAATGAACTGTGCACTATGTGCAATGCTATGCCACTATCCACAGAATGCTGTTTCAGGTTAGCTTTTTCCAGTCTCAGTTCATATTAAACAGGTTCATTTTGGAACATAGGAAGAAGTCCTTGCCATGGGAGAGAAACGTCTCCACTTATTTCCCAACATAGCCACTGAGCCCTCTTTTTTTAAGTTAAAGCTTTTTGAGTAGCATAACCAAGAGTCCCTAGTAGGGACTGGGAAAGGGCTGCAGAGACAAGGCGTCACCAGTGCTGGATTAGTGTGATGTGACAGTGGAAGGTACAGCATGGAGACGCTGTGTGGAGTCCTTGAGAAGGGAGGCAGGAGGTCACACTCTTCTGTTAATGATCGTGAGAAAAACGCATATCTCGTGATTTGAACATTCATTCAGTCTCTCTTGGTGCGGGGCTCAATTATGGGCAACATTAAATAAATGCATCTTTTCCTTCAATTTGGAATGGCCGATTGTATTTGCCTCATTGTTGTAACGTCCACCATCATTTTGTGAGGGAAGTACGTGCTGCCAGTCATCGTGCAGTCCACCAGCCTGCGTCGTGCATTCAGTGTATCTGAGGTGCCAGGCACACAACAAGGGTTCGATCAGCCAGAAGAGTCTGAGGTTTGTAATGAGATAAGCAAAATCCTGCCACTGAATCTCTCCCTCCCTGGGTGGCACTATGAACAATCATGCACCACCATACAGGGCTGCCAGCCACAGCTGGTACTGGCTTGGTCATGATTCAACACCAGCTCATGGGGTGCATCACTACATTGATCCAGTGCTTTAGCAGCCCAACTCACACACACACACACACACACACACTGGTTGTAAAATGTTGTACCGTGTCTCATAATTCATCTTTAGAGATCCACAGTATTCTTTTATATCTTGGCGGTTAATCATGCAATGAATAACTTTTAATGCTGGTATCATGTTGCATGTGTGTGTGTGCGTATGTGTTGCACTGTGAATTTGTATTACTGAGGGGTGACACACAAATAAATAAAAACGTGGTTCCTTACTTACTCACACACGGTTCACAAAACTCACTTCTTTCTGGAGCACCGTGGCTTTCACTTTCTCATCTGCATGCTGGACATGGGAGTCCATGCTGGGAGCCACGCTGCCGTTCAGCGTCTCCCTCCTCTTCCTGGCGCTGCCGTCCTCCATCACACAGCGCTACCATGCACCCTACAAGAGGCAAGATGGCCGGATAACACCGGGACCACAGCCTGCCAATTCAAGTTACTGTTAATTAACCTCAATGATTTAAAATCAAGGTGATATTATAATATTATAATATATCACTAATCATATACTGTATATTAACTATATTCATCTATATACCTATCTGTATTAATTAACTATACTCATATACAGGTAACTCCCAATATAAGGTAACCTTTTTTTGTATTAGTCTCCTTTCCATCATCTACTTTTCCTGTGTCATAAATTATTCTTAATTCTTTTTAACGGTTTATGAAATTAAAACCTGGTGTAGTCCGTTGGAAGCATGTAAGATAGATAGTAGATAGTACACCAGATATAAATAGGATATAAAACGGAATGGATCACTCTCACAGTAAACCTTCACCCCCTCACTGGTCTGGGTGGCTTTTAATGAACCCTCCACATATTTGTAAAACACACAAGGTTTTGCGTGAATTAATAATCAGCATTAAGATCAGGAATGGTCTTATTCTTTACTCACAGGTCTTTATTTGTTGCTTTATTCTGGTCTGGCCCCAGCTGAAATACACCGACACACTGCAGACTCAAGGCCGAGCTGGAGCCTGGAAACACAGATAATTATGGAAAATCTGAGTTCACACAAACACTATCAGTACTTTCTGATAAGGACATTTTCTTCAGCTTTTGTGTCAAAGTAAGCAAGCTGTGAAGTAAGAATGTTGACCATGACCGCATATTTCTGTTCCTTTCTCGCTACTTTAAATCCACGAACTTATCGCAGTTCTGCCTGGAGGTCATTAGAGACTGATGAGTGATAGGCTCATACTCCGCTGTGAATCTGTCTGTTGTAACATGATTTTCATTAAATTAGACTGGATGAGATCATTTCCACCTGGGGTAGAGTGCACCAAGCATGACCTTTGCACTCTTAACTTATTACAAGTAGTTACTAAATCAGCTTAAGCCTAATGCAAGAAGTATGGCCCACACGATGCACTAGAGCACAATCCATTCTGCTGTCGTGATGCCTGAGTAGCTCATGAAACCTAGATGCACTCTGGTGCTGCCGTAAATTGCATGTGTTGGGCTGCAATAATTTTGTGATCTTAGATTGTAATGTCCACTTCTTGTTTGAGTGAGTAAAGTGTGTAAGTAAGTTGGCAGCTGC
This sequence comes from Aldrovandia affinis, assembly GCA_029706075.1. Lineage (NCBI taxonomy): Eukaryota > Metazoa > Chordata > Actinopteri > Notacanthiformes > Halosauridae > Aldrovandia > Aldrovandia affinis. Next base: position 1,743,907 of record JAINUG010000017.1, read on the forward strand.
CCCAAAATGGCTTTCTATATAAATAAATACCAGTGTGACTGTCTTCTTATGGCCAGAGACAGCAGTCCTGACAATTCATACAACACAAAATGATGCATAAGCGATGTGCTATTTGTAACAGACTGTAACACAGTATGATACAATGTGTCCAATGCACGAAGATGTGACCCTGAGGCATTCATATGTAAAATATCACCATAATCTAGCTAGTAAATGTAAAAATGTAGCAGCCACAAGCTGCTTTTTTGCTTTTAAACCAAAACAGGTCTTATTTCTAAAATTAAAACTCAGCTTAAGTTTAAGCTTTTTTGCTAGTTGTTCAATATGGAGCTTAAAGACAATGATTGAGATGAAAGCCCAGGTACTTGTAAGATGACACCACTTCTATTGCTTTGTTTTGCACTATAATTATTTGAGGCAGAGTGGAGTGCTGGATTTTGGATTTTTTTTAAAACATTATCTTTGTTTTCTCTGCATTAAGAACAAGTTTAAGCTTGATTACGTTGTAAGTTGCAATTGGAAATCACAATCATAAAAATCAATTTAAAAATTGCAATAAAGAAAAATACAAGGAGAAACAATGTGAATGTAAAATGACATCTCGCCTATGCATGAAAACTGCAGTATGGGTTACATTTGCCCTGTCTCCTTATCCCCTTTGCGTGCAAGGCATACAATTATGACACTTTCAGGACCCAAATGACGGAGCTCTGGGCACCCTGCATCAAATTCCCTACCATAATGTAGCTGCTGCTGTAGCCTGGCACTTCAGCCTATGTCAAGCTTATGCTTACTTGGTGCACTCCAGCCAGTGCAGAAGAACATATCTTCTCTCTGTTTGACCTCTCCTTTCAGCTAGGCTCCCATCCCAAAAAGTCTCCACGTGCTTCAAACACATTTTCTCCCAAAACAATAGGATGCCACCCCCTGAAACATCATCTGACTTTGCGATCTGAAGCAACACTATACGTCCAGTTTGAATTTTTACTCTACCCAAGTCAAGGCTCAGTATCGAAAAAGGCAGAATTGACACGTGCATTACATCGGTCACAGTGCACAGGCCAGGCCATTCCTCACAGAGTGTGTGCATTCTTCTGTGAACACGCATAACATCGTAAGGAACTCATGCTAGCATCACTGCCGGCCTCCAGCTAACTGACGATGATACGCAAAAACAAAAACACACACCTGACTCAGTAACCCAGGATGCACCTCTTCATGGTCGGGCACATTCCTGTTGCTCACGGAAACCTATAAAGAGACTTATTGCTTTGTGCTCTCATGTACTCTGAGTAGTTTCTCCCTTTAAACTGGGAGGGAGACCAGTCAGTTGCTCAAGGACATCCTGCTGTGATTGGAGTAGAGGGAGAGAGAGGGACCCACCTCAGCTGTGTGTCTCACACAATACCCCTTTGACTGTGACACCCAACACCCTACTGAGATTGAATGAGGTGGGTTGACAGAAGGGGGTGTGACAGCGTAGCTATAAAGGATGGCCACAGATGCATTCAGGCCTGACAGGGCTGGTCATTCACTGGAGAGATCGAGGGACCCAAGACTACCACAGAGCAGATACAGTAGAGTGACATTGGGGCTGAAACTCTGTGCTACACTCTGTGCATCAGAGCACAACAGTGCCAACACACTATGCTGAGTATGGCAAGAATCATTAGGGCACACTGAGAAAAAATGCTGAAAATGCACCAGGCCAGTGTTTCTTAACCTTTTTCATACCAGAGACTGGCCTGTGATGGTGTTAATCCTGTGAGTACCGCTCAAGCTAATGCTTTTACACAAATCCTGTTGGAAATAATGTTGTTAACAAGGTGTTTTATAAAGAATGTACTCCCTATGGCAGAAAAACTCTGTCATCCATAAATGATGACAGAGTTAAAGGGTGTTTTATGGGGGGAAAACACCCATAAAGGGTGTTTCCCCCCATTTCCCCCATAAAATTCCCCATTAACTTAAAATAGGAAAATGTATTATATTGTCTAAAGTAATCAAAAACACATCAATGTACTAAAAATGTCCATTTATTATTATTTTTTTTCTTTCTCTCTCAACATAGTGCAACAATTGATGACTGGGAAGGGGAGGGCCGGGCCAACCCACCAGAACCGGCCCTGGCACCCCCCAATGGACACTTGTAATATACAAGTCCCATATTGTATTCAGCTCTGGAAGTACACCCTTCATAAAATAGGTCTGCCTGTCCATTATTGATATCAAAATTAAGCCAAGTTTCAGCAAACAATTTGTTGCATGCCTCTTGCTAACAAATCAAGCAGAATTGCACAGAAATGCAACCCTATGTTTCCACAATTGTTTTCTTATCATCTTGAGAGAATGTGCTCTTCCAAAAATGATTGTAATTAATCTCACATCCCCATCTCTAACATGCCAAAGAATGTCAAGGAGTCCTTTATCTTTCTTGTTCCTGCAATACACTATAGTTATAACACACTCCAGAACAGATATATGTACGCTGCCTTGCAAGTTGTTTATGACCTCAAATTACAACTTTTACAACCCCTACATTACATCAGAGAAGATTTATTGACTATTTATTGAATGATTTTATAGACTTATTGAATATATTAAAAGGATTTATTGAATGACTAAGTGCTTTTCTTCTTATTTCTACCCATTCTGACTTTGAGTGCAGTGTCAGAAGGGACTGCCATTGCAGAAGGCTTGGAGTGAGGCTTTATTGAAAAGGGAGAATGTTCTACTGCCATGCTCATTCTGACCTTGAACTTAATTCGGACTTCCACTTGAGGCAAGGCGAAATATTAGGACACTTGCAAGTTAGAGTTAATGGTTTAATATTGAGTTCACATGTCAACTAGATGGTTATAACAACTTCCTCCTCTATTTCCTGCTCAGAAGCCACTGATGATACAATATGTGTGTGTATGTGTGTGGGGGTGTGTGTGTGATAACAGCAATAAACCCTTTTCAAATGATATCTTGCTGATTATTTTATAAAAAAATTCAGCCATGCCTTTATTTAGCACAGAAGCGAATGGGAAAGAGAATTCCAGGAAAATTAATGTTGAACTGTGGACAGGTGTCGAGCCATGAAAACATAATTATATGCAGAGCAGCCCAAGATGGAACATCCATTTCTGATTCATTATGTGGGGGTGGATCTGGAGTCAGAGTGCACTCATTTATGAGAGTGTTAAAGAGCAAGGTAAATGTTGAGGTAACTCACAGAATTAACATCAACATCATCAACATAAGTATCACTGGGCCTCCGGGACCATAGAGTTTGCTTTATTAAACAATTATCCAATAACACCAGGGCCATATCCAGGAGTGGAGAATTACCGAGGTCATGATAATGTACACTAAAATGTAGCTAGCTTTGTGCCTATCACCAATGTCAAGGTATGCTTTGTTAGCTAACGCTAGCCTAAATTAGCCTATCACCACTGTAAACTGTTTGTGCAACAGTCAGCTAGACAGAGACAGCTACGTTTGACTAGCAACTACACAAAACTACACACAAAGTAGCTATCGATAGATGATCTCTGGAGAGGAATAGCATTAATCTGGTTATAATACAAGTTTTTTTATAATGTGAGAGATGCCTACACACTTGGCTTCAGATCAGCAGTCTGAGCTACAACTCCCACTGTGCAGCAATGTCATCCCAAGCATCACTGCTGAGCAAAGATTTTGTAGTAACGACGAGATCCGCCTACTCGGGACAGCTCCACATCACCACCACACACACACAGAAGTAATGACCATGACGGTGATCAGGCGAGCAAGCGGTAATCCTGGCTTTGTACAAAATCTTTGCTATACCGAAGTGAAGTCATTTTATGTACTATTAACTCATTAACACTAACACTAACACTATTAACTCAGATACAACGAGGTCATGACCTCGGTAGTCCTCGATGGTAGATACGACCACCATGAATAACACATTCTTCTTCATCTATTCTACTTAAATCATGCTTGTATCCACACTACTTCATATACTTAAATACTAAAAACATTTATTATTGAATGCATGAATTACATTGTTATTCCATTACAGCCACACTCATTCATCTGAAGTAAGATGAACCTATTTCCATCCAGTACACAAACCTATCCTTCCTATCCCCTCAGTAAGCTGGTCTGGTGCTGAAACTCACTTATCAGCCAACCTCAAAAACATTGTGAGGAAGAGACAAAATTGCAAAATAAACAAATGAACCACTATACAGGAAATTATTTATTGGAAGAATGTCTCTTCGCTGCCAAGAGATAAAGAGCAGGGACAGATCCTTATCAAATAAATACTAAGTGATCAGAGACTGGCGATTGAAACAAGATGACAAAAACAAACCTGGTGTCCCAAATAAGGGAAGTCAGGTGATCTCTATGAGACAGGTGAGGTAGAAACTGTGATACACTTCCTCCTACACTGCAGTAAATATATAGGTACATCCAAATAATGATTAATTAATTACAATGTTCCTTGCATATGAAACCCACAAGTTCCCATATAACGAACAGATATAGGCTATATACCTTAATATGATTATGTCAATGCGTTACACAATTTAATAAGACAGATTTGAAACACTACCTTCCCTTCAGATGGTAGCAGGAAAAAACATTAGATCACATGAAAGAACTTAGGAAACATGGGGTTGCATTGTTATGGAATTGTAGTTGTTTTGTTTGTGGTCCAAATTGTTCGTTGTGATGGCTTAATTTTGATGTCAATAATTTGATCGGCAGACCAATTTTAAAAAATGTGTATTTGGAAGGGTATGTGGTTTGTAACAATATGTTTGAGTAACTTAGCTATTTTTTTAAATGGTCTGCTAAAATTAATTTAAGACTTAAATAATGCAATATAAATGTCACAATGTTTGCGCAATATTGCCACAATGCTGTGACGTTGTGGCACCATGTTGCTAGCACCTTCAAATGTATTTTATCACAAGGACACATGACAGCTTTCCTTTTGTGGTTCAAAATTTGGTAGCTGGGTCTTTCCTTTTCAAATCGCAGTACTAGTAAATACAAGCCAGGTATGTTTTCTTAATTTTATGAACATGCAATATTAACTTAATATAAACTCTATATAAGTAGCATATCAATTAAATTAAATCAATGTAGAATGTTAAACTATATACCATTGTTATTATAAAACCATCATGGGCGATTTAATTAAATATATAGGCTATATATATGTTTTTGTATAAAATAGATATTTAGTTAGATACAAATATTCCCACTCCCACACTTTAAAGTGTAAGCGTTAACTGGCGTTAAATGGCGTATATTATTAACTGATAACCATAAGTCAGCGGATTGCTCTTGTGACAAGTCAATTAAGACATCATTGCACCAGTGGAGGTTTTAGGGGCATATATGACCATTGTGAATGTATTTGATGTGGTGACCACAGACCAAACCATAATCTGAGATAGCTGCTTATAGTGGCTATAATAGGTGGGTATAAGCAAAATATTGTGAAAATAAGGTGGGTATACGTATCACTAGGACTACACCACTGCCTAAGTACTTATATATGCAGCAACGGTAACCCTTTTTAACGCAGGAATATAAAACAACAAAATGAAAAATGTGTTATGATATATTTATAATTGAAACCACAACTGAAAAAAATTCAACCAATTAGCTAAACGTTAACCATTTGAGCTCAAGAATAATATCGAGTATTTTTTACGCATCGCACGTATAAAATGAAATTGTTCACTTACCAAAAGTTTTAGTTTGATGGGAGAGCTAAGTCTTTGATGAGTCGTCCGTTTACTTCACTGTAGATTAGCCTAGATAACTATCTGAAATCACGGACAGAGGCAGGGTGCGTGTTCGCTTTTCTGCGCTGGAAGGAACAGTGCTGAGAGAGGTCGGTCGGGGTAATGATTAATCAGCCCTGAAGAAAGAGATTAGGAAATATAAAACTAAATATTCTTAAGGTTGACCAGAAATGGTTCCAAACATCGTAATTTTTTTAGTAGGGGAGAGCGGGGTATGTTGTCACACTTTTCACTCTGTCTTACCTGTACTGGGCGCAATATATCGCAATGGTATAAATGTCATACCAAATGAAAGGTGGAAGTCTTGGGCACATATTTTGTATTCATTACATATTTCAGTATGGAGTTGTAGACAGTTAAATAGAGGGTGTGCACTTCAGGGGTAAGGGGGTAAGTTGTCACACTATGTCATAGTATGTGGGGTAAATTGTCACATTGGATTATCAACAAATAAGAATACAACTAAATAATTGTGAATATAATTTTTTTAACTTTCAAATTCAAAACCAAGTACATTTCATTACAGAACTCATTCATTAAAGAACAAAATGCTTAGTCTTAACAAAACAGACGTGGTGTAATGCACAACGAAACACTTCTAATCAGACTCATCTTCAGAGTCACAGTTCTGGCACAAATAAATTGCCTGGCCTGGGGTGCAAGCCTCATGGGCCCACTTCTTGCATCTCACACACTGCACCAAAGTCTCTTTTGGGCGACTGTTAGAAAATGGCTCCATGCAGACTAGGCAGAAGCACTCCTCTTCATCTGATGATTTACTGTTGCCTTTTTGTTCTCGGCAGATCCAGATTTTGCACTTTGCTTCCCTTCCTCCAGAAACAGCTTGTTTTTAGATTGTGATTTTTCCATTTGTAGTGCTTGCTTCACAGGTGTATCTGTTAGAATTGCAGTTTTGCGCTGCTTTCTTCCTGTTAGGAACCGGACAAGGACCCAGACACAGATCAGGACTAAGGCAAAAGAGTTGTTTATTGGGAAGCAGGGGTCAAAACCAGGAATCAGAATCTCGAAGGTACAAAAACGCGAGGCAGAGAGAAGTCAAAAACAGGTAGTCAAAAAGGTCAATAACAGGTAGGCAGATAGGCAAACAAAACAGAATCGCTAGGCAGGCTCGGGGTAGTCAACAAATGGGTGTCTCGGAAGGAATACAATAAACTCTGGCTGTAAGAAGGGTAGGCTCAGGGAATAAAGAATCAGTACTGACCCGGGAAAGAACAACAACACAGAACAGATATACAAGGAACGAACATAAACACTGAACTAATATACAGGCAGGGAAGGAAAACACAATAGGACTCAGGTGTGACTGGGAGGAGAGAGGGGAGGAACACAGGTGAAAACAATGGGAATCGTTAATCTAATAACGAGGGAATTCGCTAATAGAATAACGAGGGGAAACGAAAGACACGGACTGGGAATGACAGACACATAGACAATAAACGACCTGGAAGAACAGGCAGACAAGTGCATAGTTAGAAGGGGAGGAATGCATAGAGAGAATCTGCGTGCAAATGAAAGGGAAAGTGAAAAGCTAACAGGGATACGATAATAAGCGAGAAAGACAGCGATAGTCAGAAGCGTGAGATAATTAGTGATTAGTAGTGTTAGTAACTTAATCTAAATCCCCAATGTTAGTAGATTAGTTGGTTAGTACTATATACATCTAACTAATACAAAGTGCAATCTAGAAAGTAAGAAGGAAGAAAACGAGATAATAAGCAAAGGCGGAAGAAACCCGAAAAGTATAAACTCCCGAAGTGCATGACAAGACAAGGAGTGGATCTCGAATAAAACGGAACAGGAACAATAACAGACAGGGAGCAGAACGTGACAGAACAGAGAAAATGCAAAACTGAATAAAGAATAAAGAAAGATGATAGATGAAAAAATAAACAAAGTACAAAAACAACAGAACAGGAACTCAGAACGTAATACTTCCATTATTAGTTTGTTTTCGGGGACCAGCTTTTGGAAATGGCCAGAGGTCCTCTGGAGTTGGTAGTCTGCTGCCAGCACTAGCACTGGCATTGCTGGGTAAGGGTGAGCTGGCATGGGAACTGAACGGGTCTGTGTCTGTGTCTGTGCTTGTGCCTGGCAGGGCAGGGTTGGTACTGGGGCCTGACGGGGCAGGGCGATCCGTAACATAGGATGGCGCAAACTCAGTTTCCAAAAATATATCCCTGTTGTAAGGCTGTACCCCAGCTACCCTAAAGCCAACCTAAATGTTCAAGGGGGTTGCCGCCAAAGGATGAGCGATTGCCACAATCCCAGGAATATCATAAATTGACATTGTTTTCCCAGGATTGTTCCTCATCCATGCATCACACGCTGTGTTGATGTGCCTTTTTAGCGGCCCGTAGACAGACCTGTCTAAGGGCTGAAGCCGATGAGAGCAGTGGGGTGGGAATGACACCGTAATTATGCAGTTTTCTTTGGCACAATTGAGTCCATCAATGGACATATGAGATTCGTGGTTGTCCAAAAGGAGTAAACATGGTTTCTCCTTTGAGCATTTTGTATGCTCAATGAAATGTTTCAGGAAGTCAAAAAAGTGCACATCTTTCATCCACCCCGAGGGATTTGCCGCTCCCTTGCTGCCAGGTGGTCCGTTGTTTAAAAAATGGTTGCAGAAGTTGACATGGGGAAATATGAAATATGGAGGTATACTATTTCCTGTGGCTGAGACAGCACAGGCCAGTGTGACAAGCGTCCCCCTTTCAGCGGAGGTCAGTGACCCTACTTGTTTGAATCTGCATCTGGCCACTACTTTGTCAGGTTTATGGACCGTGGTCACCCCAGTTTCGTCGACATTCCATATGTCCCCTGGTCCAAATTGATGTCTGTCTAGCACATTTGCTAAATTGTCGAAGAAGGCATTGACATTTTCTCGGTTGAAGCTACTAGCTCTGGCAAGGCTAGTTACCTCAGGCTTTCTTAGCGACAGCATTGGGTGCCGTTTTAAGAAGGCTGTAAACCACTCCGAGCTGGCCTTTTCTGTTTCTGGCCACATTGGTGTGAACTTCAGCTTGTGTGCCACAGCAAACTGGTAGGCAAGTCTTTTGATCTCACTTGGCGACAGACCAAAATAAATGTCAGCTGACCTAGCGATATAATGCACGAGCTGCATCTCCAAATCAGGTGGAAATACCTGCCGTGGCTTTCTATAGCCAACCACTGTTGTTGGCATGGCTGCCTGACTGACAATTTCTTTGCTGGTAACCTTTTCACAATACCGAGTCAGAGTACGGTAATTTATATTAAAATCGTTTGCTGTGCTTCTGATTGATTTGTTCTCCAGCTCCACCTGCCTGACTGCCTTCAACATTATGTCAGGAGGTGTGCTGCCATTCTCTGTCTTTCTTTTATAATTTTTCACCATCATCTCACTTTGTTTTGTTCCTTCGTTCGTTCGTTCCTTTCTTCCTTCCCTCAATGCTTCTTTCCTTCAAAAACACATTTCAATTAGCCTCATGTGACAACTTGCCTCAAAGCCATTGAGACAACTTGCCCCAAACGGGCATGTGGGCTAATGTTTGCTAAATCTCAAGGCTAGTTCAACATAGGACTGCAGCTAACATATCAAGAGATACCTTATTGTCTCCTTTATTTGGTACACAAATATAATTTTGAACATTTATACCTAACACAGTTTTATTACATAAAATGTAAGGTGCCATTTACTTACTTTTGAAGGAGACAAACACAAAACTTGTGCTCACATGTAATTAAAGTGATCTTTGACCACCTGTGAAAAGGAATTTGAATCTGACCCTAGTTGCAACAAAGTAGCTATTTGATTTTTGAGATAGTGCCCCTGTGGTTGGAGGTATGAACAGTGTGAGAACTTACCCCGCTCTTCCCTACACTCTTTTCATTTTGAATGTGCCTGCCTTTGTGAATGTTAAATTATCCAGAGCTATATTCTACTGTAATGGTTTACTAATTTCGTCAACATTTAAATTAGTTTAAGCGATTCCAGGGAACGATGTGTTTCTATCTGTTCATTATGATTTCCCAAGGTTGAGACTTCTACGTTCTTAAGATTTTAAGATTCAGGCAATTCACAGGGGTTGGTAAGAAGTGATGACGAATTACAGCAGTGTTGAAGACCTTCCAGCATCACTGTGCGTCTCCCTGTGGACTTGAATAAAGGACTGCATTAAATATGTGCCAGGCTGACTGTGTCTGCTGAGCTGACTGGACTCCCTGCTTTTATTCCCAATAGTTAGTAGAAGCCAGAGCTTTTATAGAACATCATATCAGTATGTTTTTCTAATTACAAGGAAATATGCTAATTTCATATAATCTGATTACATTTGAAATTAATATTCAGATACAAATATTAGTGCTACGCAGAACAAGCATTCTTAGTAATTCTATCTGTACTTTGTAGGGTAATATTTGTACTTGCACCTATACTCATAAACGCTACACTCATAAACATTAAATTAAACGATAGCAGTGAGACTTGAATTGTATGTTTAAGGCATTCCTCCAAGGATGAGCTGCCATAAAATGAAAACACTTCCTTGTTAAGATATTAAACACATTTCCAATCACAGTTACATCATAAATTGACATATGATCAGAGAGTTTGTTCATCATGATAATCTTCCACTAACACTGTTGTGACCCAGCTGACCCATGTTCTGAAGTGAGGGAGGACATTGCAGTGATGGGCCTAAGAAATTCAAGAATGCATTGTAAATTAGCTAGCGATATTGGAGAATATACACTCAGTGGCCAATTTATTAGGTACACCTGTACACCTGCTCGTGAATGCAATTATCTAATCAGCCAATCATGTGGCAGCAACTCAATGCATAAAAGCATACAGACATGATCAAGAAGTTCAGTTGTTGTTCAGACCAAAAATCTGAATGGGGAAGAAATGTGATCTAAGTGACTTTGACTGTGGAATGATTGTTGGTGCCAGAGAGGGTGGTGTGAGTATCTCAGAAATTGCTAATCTCATGGGATTGTCACGCACAACAGTCTCTAGAGTTTACAGAGAATGGTGCGAAAAACAAAAAACATCCAGTGAGCGGCAGTTCTGTGGGCGAAAACGCCTTATTAATGAGATAAGTCAGAGAAGAATGGCCGGTTCAAGCTGACAGGAAGGCGACAGTAACTCAAATAATCACACGATACAACAGTGGTAGGCAGAAGAGCATCTCTGAATGCACAACACGACGAACCATGAAGTGGATGGGCTACAGCAACAGAAGACCACACCGGGTTCCACTCCTGACAACTAAGAACAGGAAAGTGAGACTACAGTGGGCACAGGCTCACCCAAACTGGACAGTTGAAGTTTGTTAAAACGTCGCCTGGTCTGACAAATCTCGATTTCTGCTGCGACATGCAGATGGTAGGGTCAAAATTTTATGTAAACAACATGAATCCATGCATCCATCCTCCATTGTGTCCATGGTTCAGGCTGCTGGTGGTGGTGTAATAGTGTGGGAAATGTTTTCTTGGCACACATTAGGCCCCTTAATACAAATTGAGCATCATTTAAATGCCACAGCCTACCTGAGTCTTGTTGCTGACCATGTGCATCCCTTTATGGCCACAGTCTACCCATCTTCTAATGGCTACTTCCAGCAGGATAATGTCACAAAGCATCATCTCAAGCTGGTTCCATGAACATGACAATGAGTTCAGTGTACTCCAATGGCCTTCACAGTCACCAGATCTCAGTCCAATAGAGCACCTTTGGGATGTGGTGGAATGGGAGATTTGCAACATGAATGTGCAGCCGACAAATCTGCAGCAACTGCGTGATACTATCATGTCAACATGGACCAGAATCTCTGAGGAATGTTTCCAGCACCTTGTTGAATCCATGGCACAAAGAATTCAGGCTGTTCTGGGGGCAAAGGGGGGGTCCTACCCAGTACTAGAAAGGCGTACCTAATAAAGTGGCCACTAAGTGTACATGCACTAATTTTATAGCTGCAGCAAGTTAGCTGTATTGAATGACTGCTGGACTTATGAGCTCGCTAGCTATTTAAAGAGGTGGGCTGTTTTTTTCTCCCAAATTGTATTCTAGCTAGCTGGCTTGCTAATGAACTGACCCTTCGATACTTCAAGGTATGTGAGGCTATTTTATTTAATTTTTTTACATTTATTTTCAGATTTTCTCCCGTTTTTCTCCCAATTTGCTAGCCAATTACTCCCGCTATTCTTAGGTCAATCCCCTCCCTCATAGTTTGCTGCCGTAGCCCTGTGACTGGTAGTGACAAAGGCAAAGCATCATCTCCTCTGAGACGGCACTCGTCATGCCGTCGACTGTAACTGTACATTTTCCTGCCATGGTTTCCAGGGGCCACTCAACCCCTTAGAGGGCAAGGTAAATACCAATATATGCCAAAAACCCATTCTGAGTGATCACCTTTATCCTATGGTGAAGCATTTCTATCCTGATGGGAGTGGTGTCTTCCAGGATGACAATGCCCCCATCCACAGTCCACAATTGATCACTTCATTGAATGGTTTGATGAGCATGAAAACCAAATTGAATCCAATTGAACACTTATGGGAGATTCTGCATCAGTGCCTGAGACAGTTTTTTCCACAACCATCAACAAAACACCACATTATGGATTTCTCATGGAAGAATGGTGTTGCATCCCTCCAACATAGTTCCAGACACTTGTAGAATCTGTACCAATATGCTATGTTAGTGTTTCCTTTATTTGAGCAGTTACCTGTATTTCAAGCCATCACAATGGATTGACATCCTTATCAAAGAATATCATGATCTTAGAAATTATTCATAAAAAACATCTGGTTTGCTAGCCAAACTAAAGTCACAAAACAATACATTGTTAGCTAGTTAGGAGGCTAACTTACCTATGCAAGATTCCTATACCTTAGCTCCTCTTCAGCTTTCAGGCGCAGAGATGTGTTGAATGGTATATTTGAGGTGTAGCCTAGTCGTGAGAGTGGTTTTGATTACAATGATCTGAACACAGAGGTGCTTTAATTGCATTCTTCTGATTGCGGGTGCACGACTCGGAATGATGAATCTGTAGGGAAATAATGATGACTGAATTAGGGCTGTTGCACATATACATGTGTGATACAGTGTGGCTTGTTGTGTAGAACAAATAACTTCCTATAGTCCTTTCTGTTTAATACGGTAAATCATGTAATGATGCTGGCTTGTGTATATTGTGTTTTCCAGTGCTAGCGGACAATGGCTTTAAGTGCTTCTGAACACTTTAAAGTGTAGAATGAACTAAAAGCAGATTACAGGAGATTAAATAGTTGTAAATTGACTCGAAAGCACTGATGGTAGCAAATGTCATTTTAATACACAAGATAATGGGACAGATCATCAGAAAGTACCCTCTTGCCATAAAATAAGAACAGCACTGAAGTTAGATGGTTACTGATATTTTAAGCATTAAGAATTCCATGACAAATATCATTGCACATGTTTATTGGTTCAATAAACTGATGTGGCACTTATAACATAACTGATATCATCATTATCTCCCACCACCCCCGGAGACCTGATCGCTCAGAACACTGGCGATATTGAATATACATTTGATCGTAAAATCTCCTCGATTTCATTACCATTTGAACAGCTGGTGTGGTATACACAAATCCTTTCCCCTGTATTATGAAGCAATTATGGAAGGGGTGAGATTATCAGAATGACCAACACCAAGAATACATTTAGATAAAATCATCCCACTCTGCTTTTGTGAGGTCAACACCACACCGTCAGTTCTTTGATAAGATAAGGCCTGTATTGCTACAGAACACTCCTACGGAAAATTCTTTAAATTTTATACTTTGTACTTTGAATGCAGTTAATAATGGAGGCATGTTTTTTAGATACTCACGTTTTCATCCAAAGTCCTGAGTTTCTCCTTTTGATTAGTGTGCTAAATTATGATTGCAAATGATTAGTTGACTGGTATCTAAGTAAATGTCTAAAAATATATCCTTCTTTGGTAAAGCTGAATCCTAATCAGTCCATGTTTCTTGCTAGATGAATCTGTTACTTTCAAATGTAGCTTATGCAGCTTTAGTTTAGCCTCTCTGGGTTTCATTTGAATGACTAGGGTGAAAATGAACAGCATTTTAATCTGCTCTCCTAAATGAAAAAGACACATACCTCGACTAATAGATGGATTGGACACTTTATCTGTACATTAACCTTCACTCTCCGGACTAAATGTAATTAAAACATTTTACAACGTCTGCATGTTAATGAATACACAGAAAGGTCCTGCATTAAAAGCTAGGGATGTGTCTTCTTGGTCCAAAGTTCTTCATGAAGTCCCATTAGTGAAGTGCTTTCAGGAAGAGATAAGGAAAGTGTGCAAATGGAGTCCATATTTGCAATGAGCAGTTATATACTGTAGGTAAACACATTAACATTAACACAGTATCACTTACTTCACATACAACATTACCACCACAGTTTTTGTTTTTTTTGCAATATTTCATAATTAGTGTGCATTTTTACCATTCCTAGATTATTGTTATCTGTCAGGATTACTTGTTTTGTGGTTGTTTTTACGGTTTCCTGACAAAAATGTAATACTATCTCTTCCTACATCTTTGGAGCTACATGCGCCATACTTTCACTAGTATGATATCTTCATTTCACTTCACTTTCTTTATATGTGTTTTCTATAAATTATCTTTTTGATTTATTCCAACATTTTAAAAACGACTTTCCCTGTTGACTAGTTCGATTTTACTAGTAGTGTAATTCTTAATGTGCACAATGCCTCACAAACAAAGTGCTCTGTATGCTGAGCTAGGCAGTTGCTAGGCTGGCTAGCTATGCTTCAGGCATGCAACTATGTAGTGCAAAGCACTAGCTAGTAGCTAGTTATTCAGTAACTTGGTAAGTAACTATTAAAGGAGCACCCAGAAAGACTAGCCATCAAACACAACACTATTAGCTATTATAAACACAAATGAGCAGGGCCGACCAAAACCATGTCACTAGTACTGTGTCTCAAACGCCAAATTATCTAAAGTTAGCTGTGCTATGCACCTATTGTTATAGCTACATTCCAGAATCTCAAAACACTTTGCATGTAGAAATATACAAAGGCTATTTCCCGAATGAAAGGATGCTGCCTGCAAACATTAGCTGCACTGCATTGTCAAATCTATGGTCTTTAACTGTACCCGGCCTCGTGTTATTGACTTGAGGGTGCAGGGTCCACTTAATTTCCCATGCAGGCCAGCTCATTTAAAAGGCAGACAGTAAACAGCTGTAAAGCATAGAATCAGCCCGCGATGCGCTCTAGTGCTATCGTCATCGGGAGATTATTCATTTAAAGTTGTCGCTAAGGTATTGTAGTGGGGGAAAATTGTCTTTATAGGTTAGCATACATTTAGAAAAATCATTAGAGTTGGCTGATGGTGCCGATTAATCTCTGTGCAAACACCCATTATCACTCACACATGGTTAGCCTGGACGCACACATACGCACACACACTGATGCACACTTACCCACACACACCATCTGTAAAGCAATTATTTCCCTTAAATCATTAAATCCTGGGTTAGGACCCTACCCACCCTAAGCCTGGAGTCACATATACTAGCCTAAATAATAGATCATGGAGAATAAAAACAAATACTGGTTATATAGGCGAAAAGGGTGGAGTAGGGAAAAAAAGGTGAAAACCAGAATGTTAAAAGATGGGTGGAAGGAGGATAATGGTCCAACAGAATGGAATAACATTACAGGCATTTGGCAGACGCTCTTATCCAGAGCGACGTACAACAAAGTGTTAACCGTAGTCAAGAACAGTTTAGCTGAAAGACACCCTAGCGGGAAGTACAGTACTAGGAGCAACCACATAGTTAAACTAGGACCCTGTAGGTACATCTGTAGCCACAATTCAAAGGTAGCAATAAAGCAATTAGTGCGGAAAATAATGCCTAAGCCTAATACAATACATAAACAAATAGACGTGTAATACTAAGCAGCTACATCCCTAAGTTAACAAAAACCGGACTACAGGGAGAGGTGCACCCTGAAGGGGTGAGTCTTCAGTCGTCGCTTGAAGGTGGCCAGGGTCTCAGCTGTTCTGACTTCCACAGGAAGGTCATTCCACCATCGTGGAGCCAGAACCGACAGGAGACGTGACCGGGAAGCGCAGGTGCGGAGGGGGGGATGGTGCTAGGCGTCCTGAGGTAGCAGAACGGAGTGGTCTGGCAGGTGTGTAGGGTTTGAAGATCTTGAGGAGGTATGTTGGGGCTGATCCCTTGACTGCCTGGTATGCTAGGACTAATGTTTTGAATTTGATGCGAGCTATAACAGGCAGCCAGTGGAGGGTAGTGAGCAGGGGGGTGACATGGGAGTGTCTAGGAAGGTTGTAGACCAGACGGGCTGCAGCGTTCTGGATGAGTTGGGGTCTGATGGCAGATGCGGGAAGGCCAGCCAGGAGCGAGTTGCAGTAGTCCAAGCGGGACAGTACCATTGCTTGGACCAGGAGCTGGGTAGAGTACGTGGTAAGGAAGGGACGGATTCTCCTGATGTTATACAGAAAGAATCTGCACGCCCAGCTTACCGCTGCAATGTTCATTGATAGGGACAGCCTGTTGTCCATCACCACACCGAGATTCTTTGCGCAGGGTGATGATGTCACCAAGGTGTCACCGAGAGAAATTGAGAAATCAAGGTGGGGAGAGTTTAGGGCAGGAATGAAGATTAGTTCTGTTTTACCTGGGTTGAGCTTTAGGTGGTGACTGTCCATCCAGCTCTGAATGTCCCTCAGGCAAGCAGAGATGCGGGTAGAGACCTGAGTGTCTGATGGGGAGAAGGAGAGAAAGAGTTGAGTGTCATCAGCATAACAATGGTAAAATAAGCTGTGGGCAGAGATTACAGAGCCAAGGGAGCGGGTGTACAAGGAGAAGAGAAGGACTGAGCCCTGTGGAACCCCGGTGGGGAGGGTGCGAGGCGGTGATACTTTACCAGCCCAGGCGACCTGGAAGGAGTGACCGGAGAGGTAGGAATCGATCCAGGCGAGGGCTGTACTGCAGATCCCTGTTGCTGCCAGGGAGGACAGGAGGATGGAGTGCTCCACAGTGTCGAAGGCAGCTGAGAGATCAAGCAGGATCAGGATGGAGGAGAGGGAGGCTGCTCATGCGGTGTGAAGTGCCTCATTGACCGAGAGGAGAGCGGTTTCTGTCGAGTGGCCAGGTCTGAAGCCGGACTGGTGGGGGTCCAGCAGATTATTTTCTGTGAGGAAAGCAGAGTGTTGATTAGATACAGCCCTTTCGAGGGTTTTAGACAGGAAGGGGAGGAGAGATACTGGGCGATAATTCTGGATGAGAGGGGTCTAGAGTGGGTTTTTTCAGCAGAGGGGTGATATGGGCCCTTTTGAAGGGTGAGGGGAAACAACCAGAAGACAGGGAGGAGTTCACAAGGGAGGTGACAAATGGGAGGATGTCAGGTGTGATAGCCTGGAGGAGGGATGAAGGGTTGAGGGCACAAGTGGTAGGGCGGTGGGAGAGGAGGAGGTGGGAAATATCAGAGTCTGTGAGGGGAGAAAAAGAGGGGAAGTAGGGGGAGGGCACAGAGGGAGGGGAGGGAGTGGAGGGCACAGAGGGAGGGGAGGGAGTGGAGGGCACAGAGGGAGGGGAGGGCAATAACAGTTTTGGAATAACAGTTCTATATAATTATTTCTATATAAGTATAATTACTTGCACTTGTGTCACCAGACAGATACTTGTATCTCAAGCGTCTAACCTAATTTTACATCTGTAGTGGCCCAACTCAAAATGTTACCATTTTTAAAGTTTGTCCCTGTTATGTTTTGAGAATTGGTATGATGATGGCCTGTTCAACAAGGGCCTCATAGGGAATTGAATGAAGGCTCAACCATACAGTAGTTTAGCATGTTAGTGTCATGATTGAACTTTTTGGGCCATTGTATAACTCCAACACTGGGCCTTCTCCAATATTAGCCCTCCACAACATTTGGTAGTTGGAAAACCAATGTGCCAATAATAGTGAAGCACCTGAACTAATAAGTGGGTATAAAAAGTATTCACCCGTTTTGGCATTTTTCACACAACAACTCTTTCTTTTTCTTAATTAATTACAAATAAAAAACAGACAATAATTGTATTCACCCCCCTTTGACTTAACATTTGGCAGAAGCACCTTTAGCTGCAATTACAGCTGTTAGTCTATTTGAGTAAGTCTCTACTAGCTTGGCACATCTGGACACTGCATTATTCACCCATTCTTCTTTACAAAATTGCCCGAGCTCCAGCAGGTTGGATGGGGACCATTGCAATTTTCACATCTTTCCACAGATTCTCAATAGGATTCAGGTCTGGGCTTTGACTGGGTGACTCCAGGACATCGATTTTTTTGTTTTCAATCCACTCCAATGTGGCTTTAGCTGTATGCTTTGGGTTATTTTCCTGCTGGGATATCTCTGCTGGAAGGTATCTTGCAGCCTGTAGCAAGATTTGTTTATATCTTGCTCCATCCATTTTGCCTTCTATTTTGACAAGTTTTCCCATCCCTGAAGCAGAGAAGCATCCCCACAGCATAAGGCTCCCGCCACTCTGTTTCAGGGTAGGGATAGTGTTCTTGGGAAGATGCGCAATGTTAGGCTTGCACCAAACATAGCACCTAACGTTGAGGCCAAAAAGTTCAATCTTGGTCTCATCAGACCATAGAATCGACCTCCACTTGGTTTGAGAGTCTCCTATATGCCTTCTGGGAAACTCTAGGTGAGATTTATACTACAGTAGTTATCCACTTCTTTTGGGGTAAAGGTTCCCTCTTTTTAACTTCTTAGCAGACTGAGCCATTTTGGTATAAGTGTACTATACTATTTAAGTGTACATTACACTTGAAAAATGTTCTCCTTTTTCTTCCAAACAAATGCCTTGTTCCTAAAGTTAAATGCATACTCATGCTTTACTCCACATTTTGGTATATGAAACTTTGGGCAGATGAAGTGGAAACATCATTTTCAATATAGGCAGAGGACAACCTGATGTGTACAACCTGATGTGACTGACACTGTACAGTCACTCTGACTTATGAGATTACATAAACAAATCAGCCATAAATAATAATAAATGAATAAATTCTAGATATTAGTCTTATGTAAATTATGCCCTCTAGAAGTACTAAAGGAGTGAACTGTCCTTCCTGTGAGCTCTTGTAATCCATTGTTCTGTAAATTTAATCAAACTCCAACATTAGTGATCAATGTTCTATAGAAATGGCAGGTGGAAGGAGACATCTTCACAACATGCTGAACTCTGTTGTCCAATCCCCCCAGAGAAGGCAATGCCAGGTGAATTGAAGGGCCACAAAGCACAGCTACCATTCCAACCTGATGAGGCTGCAACATGGGGGCAGAGATCATCACATACCCAGGGTAAGGGAGTCAGGTAAAATTCCCACGATCATCCAGGACAAGTGGTCAGCAATGGGTGAGGACCAGTTAATGTTGTGTGCTGTGGCACACTGCCCCCTTGTGGTGTCCTTGTGTTAAGCATTATCTAAAAACAATGTAGATACCAGATAATAGGTCTGCGAATTAAATAATGTACAATGCACGGCAGAGGAGACATTGCACACTGGATTAATATCTATATGAACATGCACACAATTAATACTATGTGTGTTTTGTGGATATATGCATGTGAATGTGCATGTGGATATATATGTACATGTATGTGCTGCACATGTGATTACACAGATGAACTGGAGATGGTAACTAGAGACCTGCTGAGATCTATTTTGATCTAAAACAAATTTGTGCCAGCAGCTGAGGACAACCAGCTGGCTAACGAGTTACTTTATAGTGCCATGAAAAACTGGAAAATTCAGACCCATGTATCGGTTTTTACTCAATTATTTTGCCTCAGAGCTTAAAATAATGACATTTTCTGATCTACACAACCTAGTCCACACTGTCAAAGCAACAAAAAAACCCAATAATAATATAGCTTTATATAGTAAATTCTTTATTGCACAGGTATCCAGACCCTTTGCTATGGCAAACCTAAATTAGTTCTAGTGTAAAAAATGATCAAATTCACATAATTAATTGAATGACCTGTCTGTGTGCAAGAATGGTTCACATGATTTCAGAAAAATAAATGAAAAGAAGTACTTCAGACTTTGGTTAGGGAAACCACCATGAGGCCATTGCCGAAAGAGCTACAGAGGTTCAATGGCCGGAAAAAATGTCCATGAGTCAACAATATCCAGGTCACTCCACACTCCTGCCTGTGTTGGGTTTACACCAGACTTAATGCTTTGAATTTTAACTAATAAGTTCCAATTTGATCTCACTTCACTTAAATAATTATTTTTGCAAACTCCATATGCAATTTGGAATTTGGCCTTCTTGCCACTGTGATTGAGGCCTGTTTTGTAGAGTGATCAGGATATTGTTGACAATGGTTGATTTTGAGTGCTATTACGAGTAATATTTATGATTTGTTTTTACATTTTTAATTTAATGAAAGTTCAGGAAGTTCTACATAGTACTATAGACACTGAAGGATGTATAAAAAATACATATAATCATTACATAAATATTACATATTTCATTCAGATAAAATGAATATATAAACAACATTTACACACATACTGAACACATATACACTCGGTGCCTCAATATTAAATTTAAATATATACAGTATCAAATAATTTTAAATATGGTAAATTATTGAATTACAATTTAAGGAAAATGTATTATATTATTATTACAAAGGTAGAGGACACTTTTAGGCCCACTGTAGTTTTTTAGTGTGTTCATAAATATGATAAACAATTTCAGTGTGGTACAATGTATTCATGAAATACTACGGCAAAATTCAGAATAACCATACAGAACAATATGGCATGGTGTACATTTTTAAATACAATTAGGGTATTATTCATTCATGGTAATATGACATGTAAAAAATAGCAATATTTTGTAACAGAATTATCATTAGTCATTTTAAATATTACAATATCGTTATTACAAAGGCCTGAATATACAAATAAACCTTAAATCTAAAAACTGTTCTCAATTCATGGAGTTGCCCTTAAAACTTCATTATTAAAAGTACTGATACTGAACATTTTTAAATACGTCAAATTATAAGACCATGATGGCACCTTAACAAATGCTGATTGCATTGATATCCCTGTCCCTGGAATTTCTGAGGTGAGATCAGTCCAGTCATCCCTGCATTCAGAAGGAGGCATGCCTGATGGACATTCTCTTCTGCCCAATCTCCCAGCTCATCTTCACTCATGAGTTAACTGTGTTGGCAGCTAACAGAAGCGATGCAAACAGGGAGTCCGGTCGTTTCACCAAGACGTCTGGCTTGTCAAACTCTGCAACCTGCAGGATGAAACAGCACATATGTAAACAAGAGACGAACCACAACTCAGCTGTTATTTATGCATAATTGTGATTAATTGTGATTATTGTGACTCAGGAACCAGAAAAGAAAACAGAAACAAACTAATGTTTTTCAGTCCACCAAAGTGTTGCCTTTATTTTCATAGATACCTGTCATTAGTTAAAATCGTTTATCATTTAACTCAAAAGGCCTCTACATGCTTCTGTGTAATGAAAGCAGGGAAACTCCTGTACCTTGTACCAATCTTTCCTGAAGCTGGTTCATTTTACACCGTGTCAAACAAATGATGCTAGCTATCTATATCGTTAGCTACTAGCTCGATGAACTATGACTATGACAGCTCCGCCTCCATTCGCTAACCAACAAACAATGATGCGCAACATCTATGTGAACAATTGCGATGCGGTCGTGAGTTATATTTTTGTGCTAGGTACGCGGCACCCTCTGCAACTCCCTCTGCATAGGTCGCAAAGGTTGCATTGATGTTGCGGAGCCCTGGTTGTGTTGCTGTCGTGTTGTTGTCGTTCGAGCACGTAGAGGCCTTAAGCCTGAAAACTACCACGGCTAACATGACAGGTCTAAATACAGTCAGAGCAGATTCGAAAAGCACCTAACGCAACTCTGTAGATTTGAAGTTACAAATTAAACATGTCTAAAATGGACAAGGTCACTACTTCATTAATGGAAGTAAGTGTACAATGATTTAATGTACATAATGCAAATAAGGATTGCAGACATTTTTTCATTTGGCTACCTTTCCATTGTCCATGACCAGGATCCTGTCACACTCCAGCACGGTGTTGATGCGGTGGGCGATGGTCAGCATGGTGCAGTTCTGGAAGGCCTCTCGGATGGTGTGCTGGATCAGGGAGTCTGTCTCAGAGTCTATGGAGGCAGTAGCTTCATCCAATAATATTATCTGAAGAGCAAAAAGATGCATTCAGACCAAGATTTGACTTTCGAGTCCAGATAAGGCTTGGTAAGAACTTGTATTCACTTTTGTATTGCAGCAGAAGAAAGTTAAGGAAAAAGTTAAGTGCATTAAAAACAAAGAAGGAGCTTTGCTGAGGCCCTAAAAAGTGGTTTGTTCTTTATCAGAAAATAGGTAAGTATGCCTAGAAGGACATCCAATATACAAAATGTCTATAGAAATAAGGGACCTAGAACTACTTGGGAGATGAAAAAAACTAATAAGGCAGCAGGCCCCTATGACATATATGTACTAGTCAAATAACTAGGGGAGATTATTTATAAACCACTGACATGTATTTTTTTGCAATTTCTAAGAACTGGAGATATACCAGATGACTGGAAGCAAGGTAGTATAATGGATCGATGCTGGGACCTCCGCTATTCCTTATTTACATAAATGATCTTGATATTGGTAGCAAAATGACATTTGCAGATGATACAACACTTGGGGGTTTAGCATACAGTTTAGTAGTCCCAGAAGATCTAAACAAACATTTGTCAAAATCCCCTACATTTGAGGGAATATTCCCAGGACACATCCACACTTCACAGAGTTTGGTACAGGTGAGATGTGCTGACTTTTTGAAAATCAAGAACTGAAAGTAAGTGGGGCAGAAATGCCAGTTATGCTTGCATAACTGCTTACATTCTTATGGAAATCACTCCAATATTTATTACAGTCATCAATGTTATGCTGTTGGGCATTCTTATGGTTGAGCACCATACTTGATGTATGTATATTCTGAAAATGGTCTCAAGAAAGACAACCAAATTCCACAATGAATGGATGATTTGATTTGATCTTTTATTTGGATCTCTTTTAGCCGTGTTGGGCTATTCTTCCAAGAGTCCATAAAAAACACAATAAAATACAATTGAATTACTACATACCAAATACAATACATTGTTAAAACAAGACATACAATTGATACTTACAATATGCAACAACAAGATGAGATGTTAATTAAAGTCAGAAGGCAGGAGGTTCACCTTTGAGTTCCTGAGGAGGGCTCTGGCCATGCAGATCAGTTGCCGTTCTCCCACAGAGAAGTTCTCCCCATTCTCTACCACTGCAGAGTTTAGCTTCTCAGGCAGCTTGGATATCTACAAGTAAAACAGCACCTCATCTTCAAACTGATTTCAGATTGTACAACCTATCTCTGATGAAGGCATGGCTGCTTGCCGAAATTATGAAATTAGATCTTTTTGAAGCTATAGAGTGACTCTTCACTCAATGTGAGAAAATGTATACATGTAATTTAAATAGATAAATAAGGCACATAGTATTGTGGCACTAGCCCAATTTAACAGTTTAAAAGTGTATAACAATTGCTTTTAAGGTGAAAGGAACAAGTAAATCACAGTGGTAAAACATGAATTAGAACAAAAAATGCCATGCTGAAGTCAAACTTCTCAGTGTAAGCGTATGGTCATTGAGCATACCGTGTCTTTCATATACGTCTTCTCCAGCGCTTGCCAGATCTCTTCATCGCCGTAGTTATTAAAAGGATCCAGATTATATCTAAAAGGAAAAAAAACATTTAAATACAAAATCAGACTTTCAATTCATGGCTATTTATGATTACAGTACTTGCCGTAGTAAAGATGAACGCAATCTGTTGCCACTACAAGTATTGATAACTACTATTCGTTATTTATTTATATATTCACTATAAATGTGACATTTGTTTTCAAATGTTAATTGAATAGTCAGATTAGAACAACAGTTATTTGGGGGAATTACTTCTAAAAATATAGAGAAACACAGAGGGTCCATAAATAAACAAGGGAAATGATAACACAGACTGCTACAGTACCTTACTGTACCAATAAATAGCACCGGATCCTGGGGTATGACTGACAGTTTACTCCGTAGGTCTTCCAAACCAATCAAACTGGTGTCTACATTGTCAATGATGATCTTTCCTCCGGCTGGCTCCACAAGTCGAAAAAGGGCTGCTATAAGTGATGACTTCCCTGGGAATTAAAAAACATACAAAAAATATAAAAAAACACCCGAAGATGGTAGTTTGTTTTGAAAAATGCATTTGTGACTTCTGTATATAAATATGAAAAACTATAAATATCAAAACAAATTCTAGTATTAAACCCCTTGACTTTTCATTAAAAATTTAGATATTTGAGACACGCTGGTGTAGCGCCTTTGCACTGAGTTAGCACGGCTACTTTGTACTTAATTTGATTGAAAGAAATACGTCTGCTTTATGCACTGACATCAACAATTCTTTTTATTTTATTGGTTTATTTATCAGGGACAGTGCACATCAATCAACAATAAAACAACTCTAAATGAGCCAGATTTAGCCTAAAAGGCTAGTTTTCATCTTTTGTCCCTGGCCAGATGTTAAAAAGGCAACCTAAAAATGTCAAAATTTCAAATACAATACTGAAATACATATGTTAAAAATATAACAAAGCTAAATAAACAATAAAACATGAATGACATGTGGGCACAACAAATGCATATAATAACATAGTACACATAAGCAGACACACATACAGAACAGCACATAATATATGACAGTAAAAACCCCTAGCATACACATCCGCACGGACAGTAGCATACACTGGACAAGATAAATGCACATGCTAAAGACGGGACAGACAAGCAGGAGAAGACAGTTGGCATGATGCCAGCAGAAGTACTAATGTACACATGGCTGGTTATTATTGATGAGCCATGATTTCAGCTGCACAGTGAAGGCACGGTAAGTACTAAGTTCTCTAATATGTACTGGCGCTATTACAAACCTTTCCTTTATCGTCTATGCTGACAGGCTAGCTTGTTATGTTTTTTAACTTGAGGAATGTCTCTTACACTACAAATATTCCAACACAAACCTAAATTCGAAATACATTTAAACGATGGGCTATAGTAAGTTGACCAAGTCTGCATAGCCGACCCTAATTTAGCAACGGACGCTAGCTGTCATTCGAATGCTATTGTGATGCGACCCGGGTGATGCAGGCCGGTCACATTTTGACAGCCGGGTACATACATTTTGACCTCACTGAACCCACAGATCTTAAAGAATTCTTAAAGACCGTTTCTATTGGTTGGTTCTATATAGTTATAAGGCCCTGTTTGACTCACGTTTGTTAAAAGTAGTTTAAATGGGGCGGCAGATGGCGTATCGGTCTAACGCACCACACTTTGGTGTGGCGTGCGCTGCCTGTCAGGGACGCGGTTCGAAACCCGTGTCTCTACCAGACCGGCCCTGGTCATCAGCCCCGATCGGAGGCGGCATTTGGCTGTCCGCCTCCGGGGAAGGGGGAGGGTGAGCCAGCACGAGTCCGTCGAGGAGAAGGTAAAAGGCGTCCGTGGAAGAATTTCCGTCTCGGAAGAGGCAGGAACTATCAGCCAGGAATGTGTGTCTCGCTCCCGGAGGACAGGCGGCGGACTCGTGGGGGTGGGGAATTGAAATCAAATTTTAAAAATTCATTTAAAAAAAGTTGTTTAAATAAAGATGGGACCCCCCAAGCTTAAAAATGTATTTCTTATGGGGGGTCCCTTGTGGCTTATGGGTGGTCCCAGATCCCTCCAGACCCCCTTCATTTCAACCACTAGTCTTATGCATACAACTTAAAACATAAAAGTCAGCATGTAAATTCCTCTTAAGAGGTTTGTTCTCTTCCATCGTTGTAGGGTACAGTTTCTCAAGAGGGCTGCCAATGACTGTATCCCTTTGGTATCGTATTACTTGTAGTCGGTCAGTGACAAATACTTGCCTGACACTATATTGCCAGTGGCACAAGAGTACCAATTTTTTGTTTAACCCACAGTGATCCATGTGCATGTGCTTCCAAACCAGATAGGGGAAAATGTGTCAGAAAGGGCTGTTTAAATTTTCATAGGCATGGTGCAACAAGCAATCTAACTTGTTTCTGAATTTGAAATGTAAATTATATCATAATTCTGTCATGATTCAAGATTTATAGTCTCAGAAAAATTAGACTTGGTATTGGTGGAAATGGAAGTGCATTTCTCACTGATCCTAGAAGTACCTTTTTCCACAAAGTGTATTATTAATGCCAGGACTAACTGTAGTGTAGGTGAAGCAAGTACCGTTTGAATGTTCACAACGAAGCTCGATGCATGCGCACTAGACTGCAGGCCCTATATGGAAGCTGCATGGCCTGTATTCATCCTTCTTATATTCAGCTTTCTTTTAATTTAAAAGCACTTACCAGAGCCTGTTCTTCCAACAATACCAAGCTTTTCTCTTGCTTCAATTTGCAGATTCAGTCCATCCAGCACAATGGGAGTGTTTTCCCTGTACCTCATCTGATAATTCTGGAAAGTGATGGCACCTTTTTGGGGCCAACCATCGGGAATATCGACATCTTTGATATGTCTGGGAGCTTCAGCGACACAGCCCTGGGAGACAGAATTTTCATGTCATTTAAAGGAGATGGAAAAGTTCCAAAGCATACATTACGAATCTTTTATCACCTTCCGGCTGCTGAATCAGCTGACTGTGACTGGAACACGACAAAGTACTTTATGACAGGTTATGTAATGTAATGTGGAAAGACAGTAGGTTCCATTTAACATCTGCAAACCTCCTCACCGTAATATATTCCAGGAGCCTTTCTACAGAGGTGAACTTTGCTTCCAGTTCTGTTGACAGCCTCACGACATATTGCAACATTCCTGTTAACTGCAACGAGAAGGAAAAAAAACCGATTCTCATAAATGTGGTACTGTGTGTGCAAAGCTAGGAGAAATAAAAAGGTATACAATGTTTCAGATCAACATTACACCACGAGCGTACAGAAACACAGGTTTAAAGTTTCGTAAACGCTTCATCACACGCATGATTATTATTTGCGACATTGGCCTGCTTAAGGACAGTCAGGCATCTCTATCTGGATTCTCTAGGGCAGGGGTCTTCAAGTAAAATTCAAAGAGGTCCAGCTAGATAAAATGGCCTCAAGCCAAGGTCCGGTGGTGCGAGGCACGTAACGGCGCCCCATATTTTCTGTCGGGGGTGCTACGCCGAAATAATGCGCCCCTCGGAACCAGTCCGTGGTGCAAAAAAGGTGTTTTTTTTTACGTTTTCTTACATTTTGCGCCCCTCGGAATTTTGCGCCTGGTGCAATGATAAACCAGTGCCGTAAATGCTAGAAAAGCTGCGCCGGTTAAAATTGAAATGCTCCGTCAAAATGTAGTAATTCTCACTAATTTATCGGTTTTTGGACGCGGTCCGGATAGGACGGCTTCTGGGTCCGGACCCGGACCGCGGTCCGCCTGTTAGTGACCCCTGCTCTAGGGAGATACAGCACTTTACAGAATGGGTGTGAGCTACATTTCTTGGATATTAATGTTAGAAAACCTACAGACATGATCATAGGCCTCAACCGTGGTAGCACCAGTCACCCTCTCACCTTAGTGAAGGGTTCCCCGATTGATAGGGGGAACCTATCTATAAGTATCTGGGCGTCGAAAATTGATAACAAACTAAAATGTGTGGCATCCAAATTAAGGTTCCATTTCTTTAGAAAATTTAACTCTTTTAATGTAGACCATGTTTTGTTGTCACTTTCTTTACCAGACTGTTGTTCAGTGTTCTCACATTTTCCATGGTATGCACTTTTGGTTCCATGTGCTGTCAAGACCAGCTTAAATTAGAGAGAGCAGTTTCTCAAGCCAGCAGGATCACTGGCGTCAGCCAGAAATCAGTAGCTCTTCTGCACTCCGAGCTGTTGTGCAGTAAAACCAGACAGACCATGAAGGATCCTAGCCACCCCCTTCATGACTGTCTGTGTAGATACAGCAGGAGAGAGAGCGGCCGTCTGCTTCAGCACAAGATTAGAACCAAACCTTTTAGCAAGTTGTTTATTCCAGCTGTTATTAGAATGTATAATGGGTTCTTGTGAAACTAAAGTAGTTGTGTTTATGTTTTATGTCTATATGTACCCATGTATGGCAACATGCCCTTTACTGTGTATTTTTAAATTATGTGTTTTACATTTTAAGTATGTACATTTGGATGGATGCTGCTGCTACCTGAATTTCCCTTTTGGGACTTGAACTTGAACATGAACTTGAACTTGAGCTTGATTATCATTGTCATCATGTTAATTAGAATAGAAATGTTACCATTTGATACGTTTTTGTCCTACCTGGATTGTGTAGGATAAAGCCAGTCCTTTCATCGCTGGAGTGATGATATCTGATGGTACCAGAATGACAAATAAAGCCACAACTAGAGTAACTAAGGCAGAGAGGAAATCCAGCCTGAAGGATAACCATCTAGATCCACAGTTGAAGAGCACGTAGTGGTTTGAATTTTCATCACTCATCGTCTTGAACCTAAAATCAATGATATTTCAATAAGCAACAAAGCACACACAGTATATTTACCCCTATCTCCAAGGTCTACAAGCGACATTTCTCCCCACTACATTTGAATGCAAGAGCAACAACAAGATGAAAAGGGTGTCTTACAGCTCTATGTACTGTTCTTTCTTGTTGTAGGCGTGAATGGTGCTGAGCCCTTGAATAGTTGAAGTTGTGAGGGAGATCCATGGAGATCTACTGATATTCTCCATTCTTTTCATCTCTCTTATACTTCTTTGGAAAACACTATAGAAAAATGTGATGAGGTCACAATAATTGAAATGTGATGAAATGTACACACACACACACTCACACTAACATGCACTCACTCACGCCACCCACACTCACGCACTCACGCACGCACGCACAGACACACGCAGGTCGTATGTGATGACTCACTATAGAATAGCACCGAAAACGATGCCCAGCACGAGCACAGCGACGAGAAGCTCGGGGAACACCCATGAGATGATGGCGATGGTAAATGTCACCAGCAAGCAGAACTGAAGGAAGTTCTCCATGTTGAAGGGCAGAGCAGAATCAACCTCATCCTGGTCTTTGGAAAACCGATTCACCATCCTGCCGATGGGTGTGGTGTCAAAGAAGCTCATCGGGCTGCTCAGGATCTGAAAACAGGGTTGCACAACTTCAACTCCAGTTGGATCATGAGTCGATGGCACTAATAGATGCCCAGTTAACCTGAGGCTGAAATTGTTGTCCCCTGACAGCATAAAGCACAAGGTCAAAGTGAAAAGCACCAGAGCTTCATCCTACAGCACAAATGATGACCCTGCATTTCATTCCATCTGAACCCTTACTTATCACGTACAGAAACCGGAGAAATAATTAAGCAAAATGACAAATGACTTTAGTCTTGTGTCCTTAACACAGAAATGTCCTTTGTGATTAACAAGCTTGCACATTTCAGTAAGGATCGTTCATCAGCAATGGACTCTTTTTTGCTTGTGTTTTAAGTGGAAGCATTACCTTTGTGCACTTTAAATAATATAAACAAAAAGGTTATTCAGTTATCAAAGAATATAATTTTGATGTGCTGCTAAGACAGCAGCTTTCATATGATAGTCATGCGTTTAGTTTTATTTTGAAATATCAACTTTGTCATAGTCCTGGAGAGGGCGTTCTGAATAATATAAATGGAGTGACAAAAGCAGATGGACTAGTTAATCTGCCTCATATAGTAAAAACGAAATCTGCACACTACTGGCTTCAGGCATAGGGCGGTTTTAGGCCGGCAAGGTGCCTGTACACTGCTCCATTAGCTCCACCCAATGACACACCATGTGCCTACAGAACGTGGTTGTACCAACAAATTGCTGCTCTCAGCATTTCCTGCTTTCAATGAGACCTTGAGTCTGAACCATTCAGGAACATTTATAAATGTTGCCTAACCATCAACAATGTATGTATTTTGTAATACTTTATAACAGATTTATTAATAATTTGTTACGCATGTATAATTGCACTGTATTCTAAAATGTGACCCCCAGCAAGTTGCTATGTCAACCGCAAAATATGTTAGTGGGTTAAAATTCATCTCGACAGGAGATCCCAGAGGTGCTAAAGGCAGAAAACAGACCACAGTTCTCATCAGCAAGATAAAAAATTGATGCCACTGGTGGTGATTTATGACATCAACCAACAGCTCACACTACCCTCCAAAAGCAACAGCAAGGCTGAGTACGCTGTAAACACAGCACAATTCACCTCAGGGACAACAAGGACAACAAACGCTCCTTTACAACACGGGTGGTGATCCTCATGGGAGGGAGGGAGAAAGAGTCTACAAAGCCTTAGACAAGCCTGACACAAAGGAAGACTGGGCTACCAGTGTGGATGACAGGTTTTGTGTAATAAAGCACAGTTAATGAGCTGGTGAAAAAGACGGAGGGTTATGGACAAGCATTATGCAGTACTTCTGAGCTCATGTGATTCAGACCCACACATGGAAAGTTTAAAAAACATTCATTTTTAAACAATGTGAAAGGAGCACTGGAGCTGAAGTGTTTGGAGCCTTTTGATGCACTCACCCACAAGTGAATATTTTCCACACTACAGGAGAGCTAGCAGAAATTGGAGAGGAGTATCTCTTACTGGTGACAATGTGTTGCCTGTGGGCATCTGGTGCATCATTGGGAGTATCTAATATACTGGTAGCCAAAGAAACCTGGCCGATGTAAATCCATCCAACCTCTGGCGAGACAAAGCCAACTATGTCGCATTCCAACAGGCTCCCAATCATAGTTGGCTAATAGCATCGCCCAAACTCAAACCTGTACTGGTGTTAGGGAAAATGGAATAATGTGTCAATCTTACTTTACACCATGAAACGATACTCACTCTGTTAAACATGCTGTCGTGGAGTTTGGACGAGGCATGCAACGTGACTTTGGTGAAAGAATATCCTTTGACAACGCTGAGCAGAATCATTACCACAATGGTCAAGCCGTAGATAAGCTGGTAGAACTGAAGTTTTGGATTGTCTGAAATGCTAGAATTTCCCCCCGGCTGTGTAAAAAATAGATTTTAAACATTAAGGATGTACTGTTTTTAAGAAATGAAGAACTTGTATTTTTATATGCCCCATACAGGTCTTATTTAAGCTAAAAGTTAAACAAATAGCTGATAAAATGACTAATTTTAATACACTGACTATGCATATGCTTACCATACTATATGTCCAGCAACTGTGCACTATGTAAATGTATATATTTAAATATACTTATTACTTGAAATAAAAGCTATGTTCATTCAAAATCAGATTACCCCAGATCCTTGGTCAAGCCAGTAACTGAGCCACAGGTTACTGAAAGCAGTACTCCCAACAAGCAGGATGAACATGAACACAATCAGCAGCAGCAACACGTACCCTACAAAAACAGGACACACTTGTGTGATTTCCATTGGCATTTCATGTCACTGTCTTTTTTTTTTTAAAGAATTTGTTCTTGATTTTATCCCATTTTTCTCCCAATTTAGTAGCCAATTACACCCCCTATTTTTTTCATGTCAATCCCCCTCTCGTATTGTGAGTTTGCTGCTGTAGCCCTGAGACTGGCAGTGACAAAGGCGAAGCACCGTCTCCTCCGAGCTGGCACTCACCAAGCTGTCGACTGTAACTCTGGTACTCCAGAGCCACTCCTATATGCAGCAAATTCATGTCGGCTTCCCTCCCCCCTCCCTGGCGCAGACAGCCAATTGCCGCCTGCTAGTGGCACTCTCGGCCAGAGCCGACACTGGCGTAGCCGGTGGAATCAAACCCCAGTCACAGTGGCCAGTGTTGAATGTTGTAATCGCTAGACCACCTTCATGTCACTGTCTTACCAATAAAGGTAGTGTAGTATAATGGTTAGGGAACTGGGCTTATAACTCAGAGGTTGCAAGTTCGATTCCCAGGTAGGGCACTGCCATTGGGTAAGGTACTTAACCTGAACTGCTTCAGTAAATATCCAGCTGTAAACAGATTGCATGTAAAGAAATGTAAACTGTGTAAGTCGCTCTGGATAGGAGAATCTGCTAAATGTTAAAGGTTTTTTTCGTTACCCACCTCCAGCCGCTTTGCAGTAGTGATGGTACGTCCTCCAGGTTACTGAACCTTCCTGACTGGCTTCTTGTGAAACAAGCTGATCCTCTGATTCTACAAATTAAATATATTAAATGCACCCATTAGACATAACCATTTGCACTCATCACAACTACCATTGAGGACACCAAGGTCATGACCTCTGTATTTTATTTATTTGACTGACGCTTTTGCGCAGTGTTTAAAATGAATATATTCATACACAGTCTGGGACTGCAGACCCAAAAGTATTTTTCTGAAGCTGGAAAAATCTATTTTATTTTTGAATGCTTATTGTTCATAGCTAGATAAAGAGACACATGGGCAGACATCCTTGTTGAATGTTCGTGTTGAAATGCAGGGTTCCACCCTTTCCCTTACATTAACCAATCAAAACACCTCTGACGGCAAAGCCATTTTTGATTGGAAAGGAAGAATTTGAGAGGAAAACTCACTTTCAGTGTCTGCTGGGTGCTAATGCTAATTTTGTATATCATGCAATTAATCAGATAAGGTGGAGAAAATTGTTGATCTTAATTGTTGACTTTAATGTGCTTTTATAATACTACTAATAATAATAATAATAATAAATAATTTGTGCATCTTTTACCTGTTAGGGGGCATTACATAGCCTTAGCAAATCTGTATAATTAGCAATAGCTGGTTAGATTACTGTTGTAGATGTTATGGCTAAAGAATACGTTCAAAATACACCATGACAAAATAATACGAGAATAGCAGTATAAGTTAGACTGTTTTGATTTAATCTTTCACTTTTAATTATTTATTAAAATGTTATATAATTGAGTAATAGAAGGTTGACAGCTATAGTTGCCTACTACTTGCATGCATCTGGGATGGGGGTTGGATTTCCTCAACCTGTGACGTCATATAGACTCATGCTGCCGTTTGTGGAATAAATGGATGAATGTGACAGGGTACCTGTAATGTCCTGGGCACTTGATTCCATGTTCGGTTCATCTATCTCATCCGACATATCGAATGCTGGAGGAAAATGTCAATTCATTTTTTTTAAAGCATTGGTTTTAATACAATATCATATCATATAAGTGTGTGAATAAAGTATTACCAACCTGGATTTTGTATTCCTTCATAGTGGTTTTCTTTCATTTCATTAGGCTTGGTCTGTACTTTTGAATCTTCCTCATTTGATTCCTTTAAAAGCAAGAAACACATGAC
Organism: Aldrovandia affinis; assembly: GCA_029706075.1. NCBI lineage: Eukaryota > Metazoa > Chordata > Actinopteri > Notacanthiformes > Halosauridae > Aldrovandia > Aldrovandia affinis. Next base: position 1,777,233 of record JAINUG010000017.1, read on the forward strand.
CAATTCTCACTATCAAATCTAGACCACAAATGAAGATTCAACACGTTTTTTAGGTTAACCAAAAACATGCTCTCACGAGCCCAACATCTTCCTCTCAGATTAAAGAACCAAGATTGGGAAAAAGACAATTAATTAACAAAGCGCTCTGAAGAAGATGGCCAAGGAAATGAGTAAAAACTACTTACATTTGACTGCTCCAAATGGAAATTATTAATAAGTTGTGCATATCGACCTTTGGATTTCATTAAAGCATTGTGTGTTCCCATCTCTTTGATTTCCCCGCTTTCAAGTAATAGAACTTCATCACAGAATTCCAGGTACTGGAGAGCATACCAAAGGTGAAAAGATGAAAAATGTTACATCACAATGTGAAATTGCGTATGACATTTTTTTTTTTTTTTTTTTTTTTTTTTTTCCCGTTTTTCTCCCAATTTAGTAGCCAATTATACCCTCTATTTTTTTTTCAATTCCCCACCCTCACGAGTCCGCCGCCCGTCCTCCGGGAACGAGATTCGTATTCCTGGACCTATTTCCCCGCCTTCTTTCGAGACGGAGATCTTCCACGGACTCCATTAACCTTCTCCTCGGCGGACTCGTGCCGGCTCTCCCTCCCCTCCCCCGGAGGCGGACAGCCAAATGCCGCCTCCGATCGGGCTGACGACCAGGGCCGGTCTGGTAGAAACGTGGGTTTCGATCCGCGTCTCTGACGGGCAGCGCACACCGCTCCAAAGCGCGGTGCACTAGACCGCTGGGCCATCCGCCAGCCCGCGTATGACATTTTGACAGTATGAGATTTTAACAGCATCATAACAAATAAAAAGTATAAAAAATACCAGTTACTTGTTTTCGCCATATTATGCAATTCTTAACACTTCTTGTACAATTTTCATAGTGCCCTACTTATGAAAATTGTCCTGCAAACATGTATATTTAGAGAGTCAAAATATATAAATCATTTCCTTTTTTATATAAAAATGCATTCAAATTTTATATCAACTGTCTTTTACATTTTAATTCACTGTCATAAGTGATGTCATGTGACCAAAATGAACATTTATATTCATATTGGTCACATAACAATAATGGTCAATTTTCAATTCTAATAAAAAAATTACTACCTTTCGTTATGGGCCATAATATACTGTTGCAGTGACCAAATGCACTGCAATAATCAAGAGCTGACATTATACTTGCACGACACAAAATACTGATTCCTCATGATGCACATGCTAACCTGCGCTCATAGCCTAGGAAACTAGGTTAGCATCTTCTTATACACATTATTTGAAATACTTTGGCCAATCGGAATATTTGGCTTGCCTGAGCACACGCGTGTCAATGATTCCACAATAAGCATTTACCAAGCAGCAGCAGCGTGCAGTTTTAACAATGGCAGGGGTGAGGATTGAAACTCTAGGACACAACATGAACTATCGATACTATCGATTAAATATCAAACATATCTGAAGGCTGGCCAACTCCTCAAAGTGGAGTGTTATGGGTATCAGGCATGCGCATAAGCATTAGTCAGTTTGCTGACATAAAGAATTAGGTGCATCAGGCCAGAATCAAGGCCAAAGGTGCATTTACCTAAATATATTTGAGTAGTAGGGGTAGAGGCTGTTGGCTGGTGTGAAAGCGCGTGCTCTGGAATTCATGTGACCTGCTCGTTTTGTGTAAAGTGTAAATTATTATAAGAAGTTCTCATTTGTACGCTCTATTGAAGCGTAGCTGTGGTGCCGTGTTATTCGTTTTTTTGGTTTATTGCGATAGCGGTTGGGTGTGAAGGGTTCAATAGCCTATTGCAGGTCAGCTCTAAGCATTCCAGTTTTTAATGTTCTTTTGGCCCACCAGCCCAAACAGTCCACCTGCCTCTTTTGGAACACGTGACTGTCATGTGCTGAACAGCATGCATGGTCATGTGACTGGCACCTGCAGTTGATGTGTCACCAAAATCACAGATTTTCCCAAGAGCTCCTTCTTGATGCACTCCTCAAAGATGTGCTTCCCCACATGGGCGTCAACGGCGGAGAGGGGGTCATCCAGGAGGAAGATGTCTTTGTTGGAGTAGACTGCTCGGGCTAGGCTGATCCTCTGTTTTTGCCCACCTGACAGGTTCAAGCCTCTTTCACCAATCTTCAAATAAAACAAGAATAATACTATAATAAATAATGAAAGACACAATAATAAAAACAGAATTTTTACTTTTCTGGTTATTTATATTTGGCTATCATGCTTCATTGTTTGTGTGTGTACAGTACACTGCTTTACTTCTATACTGTAAACTATACACAGTCCAAGCCTCCATTCATAAATCATTCAACAAAGCAAATAAATGGTAAATAATTAATATAAGAGACTCTGTGGAAGCAGCTTACATGCTCCAAATGTATCTGCACAAAAGAAACACACACCTCTGTCATATCACCATAGGGAAGAATTGCCAAGTCAGGCGTAAGACAGCAGGCTTCAAGAACTTGTTCATATCTATGAAACAACAAACAAACAAACAAAACTGTAATAATACTTTAGTAATCCAATATGTTATCCTTTAAAGTGATCACAAAGAGTAACATTTTCTCCATAAATGCAGAGTAATAAGTACAGTCCTACTGGACATGGGTAGGCAAACTTCTATGAGTCAAATGATGCCCGCAGATCACTGCCCCCAGGACTATCCTAGACAATGCAGTGTCTTCAATAATGCCGGCAATCCGTTGGTCTAGTGCTGAGAGCTCTGTTAGACTTTGACCTCCTCTGGTTGCTGTACTCTCTTCTCTGTGAGTGATGACTCTTTTCCTTGAAAGCTTGAGATCAAACTTAAATCTTAGTTACTGGCCTGCTTTCTGAAGAAGCAGAATTAACTGCTCGGGTTATTTGTTCCCAGGCTGCAGCCTTGCACCTACCCGTGACTCCAGCACTAAGGGACTTAATGATAACTCCATATCTGACACCATTAGATCAATTTCACTATCGGAAACGTTTCGTTTCTTTGCCCTTTTTTTCGTTCATTGTCATTGCGTTTCCTTTGAAGCTTTTAAATGATTTCATCGTATATGGTCCACATTCCTGTAAAACAATTGGGTAACGCAAGGGTCTCCAATGTTATCCGAGAAGGGCCAGTGTGGTGCAGGTTTTTGTGCTAACCCAGCACTAAAACACCTGCTTCAACTAATCAGGGTCTTAAATCAAGACCTTGATTAGTTTGAATCAGGTGTTTTAGTGCTGGTCTAGAACAAAAACCTGCACCCACACTGGCTCTTCTCGGATAAGATTGGAGACCCCTGGTGTGACGCATTCCCATTTCTGTGTTTGTAGGTGCAGCACTTACTCTCTGCCACTAATCTTATGTATACCTGTCCATTGTTCCCTTGGTGTGCTTTCAAATGGCCAACACTAGCATGTGCAGGTCTTCATAAAGTGAGGGCTATATTTGTATACCACCCAAACTGTCTGTTAGGATTGTATTTTCTCAATTTGAAGTGCATTGCTAATGTCCAAGCAGCTCAAATGAAATCCATAATCTATTACTATTATCTAATGTAATTTCTCACATATCTCTGCTCGTTTTTAAATGCTGCCATTCTATAGTATGAGAGGCACTTTTCACATTCACATTGTTGTCGTTCTAGTTATTAAATAAAAAACTAGCATAATTTGTGACGGTGAAGACAAATTGGAGTTTTTAATCAACCACTTTATAGCTATTGAGATACAAGCTTTTTTTCAGCTTAACATTACCTGCTTTGGTCAAGCACTTCCCCCATCAGAATGTTATCTTGTACACTTCCATGGAAAATCCAGGCTTGCTGGGACACGTAGGCAAACGATCCATCAGCTATCACACATCCGTGCTGCAGGTACATCTAGGGAAGGTCACATCGTTAGAGCCATATGTTTTTCAACCTTGCATCTTGAGATGCATTCTGCTTATTGTCTACAAGACATCTCTATAGAAAGTGAATTTGTAATAAAACATCCCCGCCCCCATCATCAACAATAGCCCTATCCTTAAATCTAACTTCCAGTCATTTCCAAAAAAGTTACAAATCTGCAAATAGCAACTAAATATCAAATAGTCAGGTAGTCATTTTTAGACTATGATTTTGAGTGGCCACTAGATCTGGGGCCTCATTTATCAAACTTATAAATGTAATCTTAATTTTGAGTATACGCTGGCTATAAATATTTATTTGAAGTTGCTTACGCCAAAAATGCCTAAATCCCACTTACCCTCTGAATATCCTCTAAGAGCACTTCATACAGCACATAACATTCATTCACCCACGTCACCCCTCTACTCTCCTCTCTGCACTGGCTCCCCATCGCAGCACGCATCAGATTCAAATCACTAGTGCTTGCCTTTCAGGCGGCTAGAGGAACTGCTCCCCCGCACCTCCAGACACTCATCACACCCTACACCCCAGCCAGACACTTCCGCTCAGCCTCCTCTGGCAAACTGACTGTCCCATCCCTCCAGACTGACGATCTCGCCTCTTCTCTGTCCTGACCCTTCGGTGGTGGAACGACCTTCCGTAATTGGTCAGGACCGCGGAATCACTTGCGATCTTCCGCAAGAGACTCAAAACCCACCTTTTCAGACTCCACTACCACTAAATTCTGTACATCTAGCCTATTGTCATCACCACTACCAACTTGCTCAACACTTCTTGTACATGTATCCCTGCATTGTCATTTAATAATATATATTTTTTAATTAATTAAAAATAACCTTTTCCTTCCCAGTGTTACAGGTATGGTATGCAGCTGCCTACAACTATGTCTATTGCTGTATTACTGCACTGATCTCGTGTGCAAACTATGATTGTTCCTACCATGTATTAATGCACATCTTGTAAGTCGCTCTGGATAAGAGCGTCTGCTAAATGCCTAAAATGTAATGTAAAATGTAACAGCTTACCTGTTCTAGAATGCTTGATATTAATGATGTTTTTCCACTCCCCACATTCCCGCAAATTCCAAGGAGGCTTCCCTAAAAAGAAGGAAATACTTTTTCTTATTTTTGAATGATTGAATATGTAACACATGAAATTAAATGTACACATGAATAAATTCTACACATGCTGTAAAATCTATCAGGCAGGTATGAACGGCACGGTTTATTATTTCAGCTTCTATCACTGAAGACCAAATATGATAAATGTTGAAAATATAATTGAAATGGCAGAGGAAGACCTGGAGCAAGAAAGTCATTTTCAAGTGAAGTAAACAGAACGTACATTAGAGCATTTCCATGGATACCAGCAGCAGAAATGTACCTTTTTCAGTGTGAAGGAGATGTTTTTAAGTATTAATTTGCTCTCAGCCTTGCAAGGTGTAGGTGTCCCATCCTGGCTCTGTGGGTCTATTTTCCCATTCTGCATTTGATTTGTTGTGTCCTGTGAACCCTCCGGGTTGCTTTCAGGCTTGTCCCAGGAGAAAGATGCCGCCTCCATAACCAGAGCACTGGGGGAGCCTGTTTGCAGGATCAAGTAATTTTCTGGGTTCTCAATAAGGAGAATTCTCTAAAAAGAAAGACGTATCCATTGTTCAAAATGTATACATGTAAACACACTGGATAGCAATCTGTTACCTCGCTCACACTCAAAAATTGTTATTGCTGCTGCTTATACTTGAAGTCTAAAAATAGATAAAAGCCAAGCTTTCATTTTGCGACTAGATGTGTGCTGTAGCTTACCGTAAATTAAATTCAGGGATTCATATAGCAAAACTGTACACACAGTTCCCGTAAAGTTACACATAATGTAAGACTCCCACCTTTAAGCGAGATAAAGACACGCTCGCCTCTGCTAAACCTTTGACCGAAAATGGAAGGAGGCCCAAGGAGAATCGCATGGAATTGAATATAGCAATGATGGTGAAGGCCTGCCAAAACACAAGAGAATGCCAGAACTGGTGAACACTCATTCTGGTGAAGTAATGACATTGCCAACACAATGGAAAATGTGGAGGAAATAGGATTTCCGACAGAAAAACATTCACTCACAACTGAAGTGTTCAGAGGGAGCTTCAGGGATGTGTGCGTGACAAACGTGAGGATTGTAGCCAGAGTAGGAATCAGGGTTGTTATAGAGGAGTTGACACTCTGAACGTAGCCAGCTTTTTCCAAAAGCCGTTTCTCACTTTTCCTTATATCTGAGAAGAATAGCAATACTGCAATGAGTCTTGTACAGAACAATCTCAGATATAGTACATTTACACCTAAATAACAGTATATTTTTTAAGTATTTAAAAATACAAACCTGTGTGTAAGGGATTGTGGTAATGAAATCAACTAGGGGGGCAAGTTGATGGCTGAAATTGACTATTTTACTTGTGGTTACGTGGTTAAGCACATGATAATCTGCAGTTTAGCCCTATTTATATTTGAGACTTGAACCACATTCCATTTGTCTATTATTTGTCATATAAAAATGCTGTAAAATTGTGTACAAGATCTATGGCCTGTAGTGTAGTTTTCTTCAGAATATAATGTCCAAAAAAACATTGAAACGTTGAGAACAGTGAGGAATACATTTCCTTAATGCTTGTACCTAACTACCTGATACCACCCAGTATAAAGCAAATGACTAGATACCAAACATATTATCTAGCTACCTAATTCCCCCCAGTATTCCCTGCTTTATGTGTTGCATTAAGATCACAGTTTCCCTGGAAATGATAGGAGTTCCAGAAGAAACTCTGTTCGCTTGCCAAAGGGTAAGGCGGTATATTTAAAACAGCATATTACTACATCCGGTAAATATAGTACATACTTTAAATTTCAGGGGTTTTCAACCAGTGGTCCGTGAAGGTATTGCAGGGGGTCCCTGACAATGCATTCAATAATGTAATAATGTAGGGTTGTCAGGCAGAATTTCCAGAGCTTACAGCAAAAGCAGCAAAGTGTCTTTTACCTTTTGCAACTACATATCTCTGTGAGAGTGGATTTTCCACACTGGCATACCTGAAGAATAAGTACAGGGCTAGGCTGGAGGCAGACAATGATATGAGACTGTCCCTATCCACCACTATACTGCCAAGAATAAACAGACTGTGTGTAACTCACCACACCCAGAAATCACACTAACAGGTAAGAAAAAAAACTCATATCAGCCCCTGTCCGCACCCCGCACAACAACAGTCCCCAGGTTGCTTCTTAGTCAGGATGGTGGTCCCTGGGTCACAATCAGTTGAAAACTGATTAGTAGCGTGATTTGGTATGTCTACCTTAAAAATTGTAGGCGGAGACATGTACATCCGAACAAACTAGAATAAGAATAAATAAAGATTCTGTAGAAGAATAGTAGTTTGTAGCCTTCGGAAAACAAATCTCAACAAACAAATGTCTCAAAAGACTACTGCAAATATCCTAAGAGATCACAAAATGATATTGTGGTTGTTGTGGTTTTAAAGTAGCCGTGACTTCATTCCATGCAAATCCTTTTGGGAACATGCAAAGCTAAGTTTGCAACGGCCACAATGGCTGAGCGCACAATATCTCTGGTTTTATCTCCCATTTCCATGCTCCCTCTATGTTCTCAGCTTTTACTGAAGGTCTTTCTATTCACATATAATGTAGAAAATAGGATGAGCAGAAAATATGGAATTTGTTAAACATGCTAGTTTGAAATTGCACTTGGGACACCGGGCCGTATTTTAAGGATGCAAATGCAGTTCACAAACACCAAACACTGCTGGCACAGTGGAAAAGTCATTTTCTGAATCAATTTTGGTATTTTAAGTGTAAAGTGCAGGTGGGATTCTAGCTCTGTATTGAGCTAGTGTGAGAAGGGTGTGCAAACTGGCTAATCAGGATGCTTTCCACATTCCCTTTAAATGGGCAATTTCATCCCCATCCTTATTTTCCTGTTTCATGCAACTTTTATCACCTTTTTTACTTACTTACAGACAAGTAAGTAAAAGCCAGGTTCAACACATTATATTTATTTATAGAGATAGGTCATCTGAGAACTCAATTCCCTTTTGCAGTGACGACCTGGGGAATCAAAGTGTGTAGGGAATGTATGGGATTGCGTAGCCAATCACATGCAGGGGATGATTAGGTGGCCCAATGTAGAGAGCCTGTTTTGTGGTAATTTGTCCAGGACATAGGGGATCTTTAATGACCACAGTGACTCAGGACCTCGGTTTAACGTCTCATCCAAAGGACGGCACCTCCTACTTTGGTTATTGTATTTCTATTTGGTCCAGAAGGAAGAGTGCCTGCTACTGATCCATCAACAACTTAGTTTTCCTAGGAGGTCTCCCATCCAAGTATTAACCAAGCGCACACCCGCTTAGCTTCAGTAGTTTGATATGAGAAGGCTACAGGGGGGTATGGCTGCTGGCATACGGGTAAAGGTTTATGAACTGGCAACAGAAACGCATCACATACCTGTGATTTTCCTCTCAAATGAATCCTCCCATGCATACATTTTGATAAGCTTGATGCAGGAGAGAACCTCATTCATGGTGCGAACACGATTGTCCGTTATAGTTATGGCTTGCCTCCTGAACACGCTGATCAATCTGGCCATTGCAAACTTGAACATATAACATAGAACAGATCATTAGAAAGAAACAAGATAATAGCTAAATACAAAACAATATTACAAAAGTTGCAGTTTTGCAAATGTATTAAAAACACTTTCAGCAATATTATTAAATAGCCTACAATTTCAGCATAATTACAACATAAATTATACTCTTTGTGTCGTGAAAAAAATATCAAGATAATGAGATTAAATACAAACATGAAATCAAGTAAATCTGAAAATTAAACATAGAAATGGGAAAAAGTTGTATTCAAAAGAATATTGAAAAGCCAAACCTGTATAGGAATGAATACAAGATAGACCATGACGCCAATGAGTGCTGTATTTCCCAAAATATAACAGGCATAGGCAATGCACAGAATCAACAGCATAGGTATACAGAAGAGGAAGGTACCAAAAACAACACCCTCGAACATCCGATACCCATCACTGGTAAGAACATTTATCACCTGTGAAAGAAAAAACAGACGCTTACTTTTTGTTCTGAGTAACTCACACAGGCAAAAATATGTATTAATTGCACCAGTCACAGTAATGTTAATTGTGTATCAGAATAATTAAGCATTAATAATCTGCTCATGAACGTTCTCATCTGCTTTCCATAGCCACATTACATCCAGGTAGAACATTAACTGTATACACTGGTATAGTGGGCATAAATTCACAATGATTTAATTTGAGGTTTATTAGACATTGATAATGCCACGTTTCCGTCATTGAGAATGTAGTTACAAAAATTCTAAGTGAATCATAAGAGCTTGTATCAGTTCAGATTGTATGTTAAATACAGTAAATAGCTTACTTCTCCCAAAGAGATGCTGTTGAGTGCTCTGAGAGAAATAATTTTCTGAAACGCCAGCATGGAGAATGCACTCTTGACTCTGATGCCTGTTCGTATATTAAGTGCCCACAACAGTGAAATGAAGATGGCTTTGCAGAATTCAGAGGTGAACAGGGCAACACAAAGGCCAATGCCATAAACAAGACTGGAGGTTTCGGGACTTTCAACATAGCTCAGAATTTCGTAAACAAGAACAGCCTGTAAATCAAAGAGAAGTGGCAGCATTAGGGTTCCTATTGACTCCACCATTTTTAACACAGAGGTTAAAACAAGCAAAGGTCATGTATGCAGGTAAGGAAAATGTATGTATCGCACAATGTAAATGTATTTCATTGGACTGGTGGTGCCTGACTCCACTCCAGGGTATGTAACGCTATACATACCAAATAACCCCTGTGGGTAGTCTGGGCTCTACCCGTCTTACTAGCACCCCCCTCTCTGTAAGTGGTCTGGACTGTCTGCCTCTCATCAAAAGTGGATTGCCCTGCTGAGTACTCCAGGGAATGACAATGCAGTTTCACTCCCAACACCTTTCCTTTCCAGGGTGTCTGAGAGTGCCACCTCTTACCAGGAGATCAGCAGGGAGGCACTGGTATCCTGACTAATCTGTTGTGCAAACAGTCCACCGGACTCACACTGCTCCGAAAGCTGCCACAAGAATTCTGACACACTCCAGATGCTATGACCACATCACCCCAGTACTATACAAGCTCCACTGGATGCTAGATAAATCCTATGTGTTGCCCAACAATTCAATTGCCCCTTCAGGGAGAAATCTCTCCCCCCTTACAATGCATAGACCATAGTTGTTTATTTTTAACTGTGTCATTAAAATGTTTGAAATAGAAAAAAGAAACATACCGGTCCTACGAAAACTGCGACTGTGAATAAGACACAAACAAGGAATGAAATAATCAGTCTTGTTCTTTGAAAACGAAAGACCACTCGTGCCAAAGAAGCCTTTCCCATTCCTTCTCTGGCTACCTCCTCCTCCCAAAGCCTCTGGAACCTGGGAAGTAAGAAATGGAAAAAAAGTGTTTAATATGACCGGTTTTTAAATGTTTACATGTTCTCACAATACTGTAAACGTAGACATTTTGTGACCTTTTTCCATTTGTATCGGCACCGTCATGAGGTGACAAAGACAAAGAACTCCTGTCAAGTTTGTTTTTGAACAGCTTCCACATCATCGGAGTCATCCATGAGAAGGACATGAAGGAGAAGAATCCAGCATCGTCCACAGGGTTCGACCTTGAAAACAACAAATATATTCAAGAGTGACTACAGTGTTATTACGCTGTATACAGCAGCCGAGAAACACATCACATATAGTTGGCCTGACTGGATGCGTAGCACCTCACACAGGCCAAAATGGACCGTTATTAAATAACAAATATAGCCACAAGCAGTGGGTATGGGGCACCAGCAAAGATCATAATAAGCAGAAAACAACTGTTTGCAAAATGTGCAGATTTTATGTCATTTTTAGCAACTACTGGCTTTATACCACATTTCAAACATTTAGTTCAACATGTCCCATGGCTGGATTTGTACATGGAACATTTGGATCGCAAGAACAGTGTCCTTTTCCACTGCACCACTGCTGCATAGTACTGAACTAGTGAGTTGTGAAGAATGTTGAATGCACTGAAAGATGATGCATATTTTACTCATACCATATCATCATTACTCATTTGCAGATCAGCATATCACATAATGAGAAATAGCAAAGCATTCATCTGAACTTAATTGGCCTATGCCATGTTTGATGTTCCAGCAGCTTTTACTTTGCAATTTACAAGCTTTACTATGAATTGTGATAATTATGGGACCATGTAAAACTGTGATTTTATTCATTATTCATTTTTATTTATTCCACACAGGATATTCACAAAGGTTTTTACACAAGCATGTACATGTATATACACAAAACACTTGAGTAAATGAAGGGTTCTGGTGGCTCTGTTATGGTGTGGGGTGCATTTTCCTGGCATGGTTTAGGTCCACTCAACCCCTTAGAGGGAAAGGTAAACAACAACAACTATAAACAACTTCTGAGTGATCACCTTCATCCTATGGTGAAGCATTTCTATCCTGATAAGAGTGGTCTCTTCCAGTATGACAATGCCCCCATCCACAGGGCGCGAGTGGTCACTGAATGGTTTCATGAGCATGGATACGATGTAAACCATATGTCATCTCAGTCACGAGATCTCAATCCAATTGAACACTCATGGGGGATTCTGGATCGGCCCCTGAGACAGTGTTTTCCACCACCATCAACAAAACGCCATATAATGGAATTACTCGTCAAATAATTGTGTTGCAGCTCTCCAACAGAGGTGCACTGAAGCTGTTCTGCCAGGTCATGTTAGCACATACAACATAGCACAACATCTTACTAAGACACATTATGTTGTTCTTACCTTTATTTTGGCAGTTACCTATATACAGTATATCCTGAAAAGCATTTGGTGATATTGGCAACAAGGAGCCAATTATTTATTATTAAATTAGTGACATTTCGGCACGGTCCTTTTTTGACTGCCAAAAAATACTCCCCCTCCTTTCAATAGATTGCAATGTTTGACACACCAATACATTAATTGATTATAATGATAAATTATAATACAGTCAGGTCCAGAATTACTGGCACCCTTGATGAATATTAGCAACAAAGCCTGTATAAAATAAACAATAAAGTTTGTTCAAAAATGGTAAAATTATATTATTTTATACTAATGCAATTATTCTGAGAAAAATATATTCTTTAATAAGTTATATTTTTTTCTAAATATATATTTGTCAAAATTATTGGCACCCCTAATAATTATTTAAAATAAAATCCAACAAAAATAAATTTGCATTAACATGTCTCTTAGTAGAGATATACTGGGGGATCTGACCATTCCTCCATACTCTCTTGTAACGTTACAGATAGCTAGCTTAGCGACATGAGACGGGACAGTCACATTATTAGGTAATTATACTGTCACAGCTGCTGCTCACCACCAGAGGGCACTATTGGACTAATTTTTACTCCTGATTTTCTTGAGTTTTCCCACTTGTGTCTTGTTTCATCCAATTGTAGTGTATTATTGTCTTAGTGATTTCACCTGTGTCTCATTACGTTCCTTAGTTCAGCTGCCTGTTTTCTGTTAATCATTGTTCTGTCTTGAAATGGTAGTTCCTAGTCTGTTTTAACTGTTCTAATAATTAGCTTTAACTTTGTTTATAAGAACTTTAAGTTTGTTGATTTCCTCAGTGTTTATTTTGACCTTTTGTTAGTTTTTAGCTCTCCTGTTTATTCTTTATCTCTTCATTTGATTAAACGACAAGTTTGTTTGGATTCCTGTCTTCTGCTTTATCTCTACGCTTGGGCCCAAATTCCCTGTCATTGTTTCATATACTGCAACGTTACTACTTTGGGCAGTAGTTAGTGGCAAAAGTTCACACATTAAACCAATACCTTTACTGCTTTTTGATTGATGACACGTTGTGATCCACTTCCAACCATAGAAATCTGGTGTTTCCATGGAACAAATGGGAAAATGCGAAACTTCAGAGTTCTTTAAAGATCGGAATAAAGTAATATATAGAATAAAATAAAATGATAGTTTAGATCTCATTCTAAAAATATTACCAGGGACTCTGTGCTGTCACGCTCAGACACAGTAACTAAGCAATAAGACTATAAAGAAACTTGCAACCAAGTTGTTGCAGACCAGACCGTTCTGTTCCGATCACAGTTTCCACAGAAAGCACATCTAATGTTACGTTTTTTGCTATCAGAAATGGAAAACATAGTTTCCAAAACCACAGAAGTAGGCTGTGGCGGAACCATTTACTGAGCTGACTAAAGCGTATTTGCCTAGCTAGCTAGCTATAAATATATAACCTCAGCTAGCTAACGTTAACTTCCTTGCTGCAGTCAGGTTTGTGGACTAGGGTTAATGTTATGTCAGACTTAAAACAGTCTCACTAATGTTAACGTTACTATGCCTTGCTATTTTAAAGCTTTCAAACCAGTCATAATATATTAAGAACCATATTTACATTAGCTAGCGCACAAACTTTAGCTAGAGAGCGCTAACTAGCTAGGTACGTAATGCTACCTAGCTAGCTTGCTAAAAAATATCTCGACAGTTACAGCATGCTAGCTAGCTAGCGAATGTCAGTTGTGTTGGCAAGCAAGCTCGCTATAAAACAAATGGGCTCGTTACCTAGCCTTACCAAACTAATGTCGGTTATGCTTATTGCTTTTACCTCTAACGCTTCTTCAATTTCATTAAGACAGGTTGTTCATCAAGATTGCTTGGTTCGGGCCTGGCGGAAGGCGCAGCGTCTAGTGCACTACGCTTCGGAGTGGTGTGCGCTGCCCGTCAGGGACGCGGATTGAAACCCGCGTCTCTACCAGACCGGCTCTGGTCGTCAGCCCGATCGGAGGCGGCATTTGGCTGTCCGCCTCCGGGGGAGGGAGAGCCGGCACGAGTTCGTCGAGGAGAAGGTTAAGGAGTCCGTGGAAGATTTCCCGTCTCGAAAGAGGCGGGAACACTCAACCAGGAATGTGTGTCTCGATCCCGGAGGACGGGAGACGAACTCATGAGGGTGGGGAATTGAAGTAAATATAGGGTTTAATTGGCAACCAAATTGGGAGAAAAACGGGGGAAAAATCCGAAATAAATGTGTAAAATTTTTTTAAAAAAGATTGCTTGGTTCGGCAATTCACTAAGACTTAAACTTGAGTGCTGAAAAAGAGTGAATATATGCCAAACTACGGTTGATATGTTGACTAGACGTATGCATATGGGCAGAGTAACATCTCAAGTACTCCAAAGAGTGCTTTTAAATAAATAGCCTACAGATGCTACAGGGCGATGTGATTTAATTTCCCCAAATAATTTCTCCATTCACTTACATTAATTTAGACGTCACTTCATGGATCCAGGCTGCGCGCGCCAATGTGTTGTTTGTAAACTTTATAAATAAATATTCCATTCTTACCATTGACGAAGACAGACGCATGAATACGTTTGGAATATCTATGGCATGACAATCTGCGTATGTTAACTGGCGAGTAATAGGTATAGCTAACACCCAACACAGAATAGATTTTGTGTAACGTTAGGCATACATCACGAACAGAGTAAATAACGTTAACATCACTCAACTCAACGTATGGTATCATTAAAGCACTGCTAACCGTAGGCTAATCTTATAGATCTTATTGTGCTATAGCTAACAATTAACTGTCTTGCAATCCAACTATCAATTAAATAGTAATTAGGCTAGATAATATATATAACACAGAAACCACCAGGGTTGGGAGGGTTACATTGTAAATGTAATTAGTGTCTGAATACTGATTACACGGCTCTGAAAGTAATCCGATACGAATACAGTTACATGTCTCAAAAAAGTAACGTATTCAGATTACTTTTAGAATACTTTTGGATTACTTACATTTACTTACATCGTTTCAACAATAAAGAAAGCAGTATAAAATTAGCAGAGCAGTTAATGCGATGCCTCAAACCGTAGGTCAGGTAACAGCAGATTACTGCAGAACTGTGTTCATTAAGCTGAAGGTTAGCTAACGTCGATTTACTCCAAGTGCTTTTTAAAATTCGAAGTCGAGTCCTTTGATGCCGACAGTAGCTATCTTTATTCCTGGAAGACACAAGGTACACTGGACCGACAGATTTTTCCTATGTTCTTCTTTAAACTGGAAATTGTGTCGATAACGCCACGAACTAAAAGCTGACTTTTCTTCCATCCTGTCGCTATCAATGTTTGTCTGAGTGTGGGCGCACCCTTTTTTTAAACGCATTTTTTTTAACGCAGTTTTTTGGTTCTGTGCAGCGGCTGTAGTTTTCGTGAGCTGTGTGATGATAATCATGTAGGCGTGATAATTTCATGCTGTAGCTTTAGTAATGAATATCAGCTCATTAATGTTTGTAAGGAAAACTTTCCACCAAGAATTCCAATAAGTATTCCAAAATGTATTCACTTCAGGTTTATTAAAGTAACTGTATTCAGATGACTCGTTTTTCAAATGTAACGCGAGCTGAATACAGTCACTTGATTTTTGTATTCTGATTGCGTAACGCCGTTACATGTATTCCGTTACAACCCAACCCTGGAAACCACTTTGTCTATTTGGGAAACTAAAACCTGATATATAATTGCCCAACCACTTTGGTGTTGTTGAGCCCAAGCCAGCCCATACAGATGGCCTAAAAATAAGTGAATCTGTACAGCACCTGCTCTGACCTGTTGTCCAGAAAGAAACAGAAGCCAAGCTTCTAGTCAAAATGCTGTAGACAGTGGTTGGATCAGAGAGCACAGCCTCGTGTGCTTATTCAGCTCTCTCAAGAATTGATTCCCAATGGTCTTCGGATATACAGCTAGAGAACCATTTACATTTTACATTTTAAGCATTTAGCTGTATTTGAAATAAATTAAATCTCATATATATATATATATATATATATATATATATATAATTTGCTTAAATAAAACCTCCATGGCAGCTTGCTCACATTATAACCCTAAAATAACTTGAATTACCTATGTAATCAATAAGGCAAATAATAACAAGCTAGTTTTCTGTCCATTACTAGCTAACTTGCCATCTAAACTATAATACAACAGTGCATTTTGCTTCTGCAGTTCTCCAGCCAAGGAGAAATACTTTTTCCAAAATGATGTATTTTCCTTTCATAATTTCTAGCACCATTTTCAACAACATCACCAGAGGTATGCCATTTGGGAGTATGGGATGGCATAAATACATGGTACAGTATGTTGATGTTCTTAATGATCCACCAAAAAGCTAGATTTAGTACATCAGTAAAACAATAAAACTGTGAGAATGAGACAGACTACTTCCTGTCCAGAGTGAGAACATGCCACAGAATTCCAGACAGGTCCATCATTGCATAGTTATGGTAGTAAGCATTTTCAATATTGCTTGTTAGATTGCATTTAATGGCACATTTTTACATTACATTTTGGGCATTTAACAGACGCTCATATCCAGAGCAACTTACACAGTTTACATTTCTTACATTTCTTTACATACAACCCATTTATACAGCTGGATATTTTACTGAAGCAATTCAGGTTAAGTACCTTGCTTAAGGGTACAACGGCTGTGCCCCTCCTGGGAATTGAACCAGCAGCCCAGTTCGCCTAACCATTATACTACACTGCTGCACAAAGGTGAAAATGTAACTATCACGTTTTCAACAAAATGGTTACTGAGTTGGGCCATTTAGCTACAAAAGCTCACATACAAGAGGCCTCCAACAGTTTGTCACAACAAATTGGCTTTTAAGTGTGAAGAATTTGTGGCATGTAGCAGCTGTATTATTTCACCAAAAAGCTTAATTAATCTGATGTCTGAGAGTCCTTGGGTGACCTGTAAGCCAGAGTTTAGGTGTTTTTTGCTAAAAATATGTTAATTGTACTAGTATTAATACTGTATGTGGAACCAGTATGACAAACCCCCAAAATGTAAATGAGAAAAATACGTGTAAACATTTCTTTGCCATATATGAATTTGTAACTGAATCATATACCTAAGCTCATGCATCTCATCACCTTCAATTAACCACTCAAATATACCATCTGTGTGTTTTACTCAAAATAATCAAAATAATTTGAACAAAAAAAAGGTTATTGAGAGAGCGATAAACACAAAAGGGCGCCTAAGTAGCATTGATGCTTGGCCCCAAAACAATAGGGTGCCTCCCCCACCATTGGTGATTGGCCATTTATAATGATACAATACTAAAATGCTAATGTAACTAAACCCAATAAAAAATGACAATGACCTGTGGCTACAAGTTAAATGAGCAGAACACAGGTTAAACTATACTTCCACCAAGTGGCACAGCATCCATGCATAGAAACATATTAATGCACATGATTGAAATGCAGTTGAAACAAGGTAAATTTGTTCAATTGTTGAATTAATGTACTGTAAATATAGTGTCACTAACCCTGAGGCAAAGCGAAAAGGAATCAAGGTCTTGCGGCTGGCATGGTACTTCTTGTGGTCGATGTACTGTGGTGGATCCAAGGATGGAAGGCTCTCTGGGCACCCGT
Organism: Aldrovandia affinis; assembly: GCA_029706075.1. Lineage (NCBI taxonomy): Eukaryota > Metazoa > Chordata > Actinopteri > Notacanthiformes > Halosauridae > Aldrovandia > Aldrovandia affinis. The sequence continues at coordinate 1,794,744 of JAINUG010000017.1, forward strand.
CCATGGTTGCGTTGGTTGTACACAAGCTGCTGTCCGTTATATTTGTTTTAATATGGTGGGAAATATTAGATATGAGAAGGGGACAGATGAGAGGAGAAAGTGGGGACAGTGGTGGAAGACACTCTAAATCTACAAAAAGGAACCCCCTGACAGATATTTATAGTCCAATTTATATGAATAACTTAATTTATGTGAACATCAAAACGCCTCACCTCACCTCAAGACTTTATAAATACTCAGTTCATGGGAAGAACACATACATTTGTAAATGTAATTGTCATATTTACATATCTACATGTCCTATTTACATATCTACATTCAGCTGTGTTGAAATTATATATTCCATTCAATACCATGCCATACCATTCAATACAACCTTTTAGACTAACAATATTACTGCAGAAATTGAAAGCACCTTCACTGAAAGATCCATGATAGTGGTACTGATAGAACATAGAACTGATAGAAGAAGTACTACTAAAATGAACTGTCAGGTTGCCTCTTCTACAGAAGAAACAATTCCAGCGTACTCAGTATTAATACAGCATATTTGAATATTAATATAATCTCTTAAAGACATTATTATTTGTTTGCATATGAATAAAAACTCAACTTTACCTTTATGTGTCAAGAGCATGGAAGAGCTGTCAGCAGTGCTGTGCTGAAACTGAAGTGCCAATGCTTATATCCAGAAACAAATGGCAATTGTAAAAATCTTATGCATCTACTGTTACGTCACTGAATTTTACAAGGTTCAAAGGTGACCTTGTACAGAGGTTTCAGCGATCTGAGGACTATCCTACCCTTATGGTCTTCACATGTTTTGTTTTTAATATTTAACTAGTTCACCCTACTGATAAGGTGAACGTTGCAATATGGGCAGAGAAGTTAATTTTTTAATTTGACTAAATAGTCATCATTCTAAAGTAAATGTTTTTTCAGTCTTGAATGATTTGTTAGAGGTTTAAAATAGTTAATATTTGCTTGTGCCTTTTTAACATGACACTAGATTCTAATGATCTTACATTTGATTTGCTTGGTATTCTTTTCAGAACACACCCCTCGTCCAATAGCGGTTGTGGCTCACTTGACCCTTAGCTACAGTTGGCTAATACTCTGAATGTTTAACATCTGAAGCAGGCGGTTCTTCTCTGTTATTTTGACAATTCTGTTCGTAATGAAATCAAGACATGTTTTAGTTGTTGAAATCCACCAAATTGTGATCTTAAAAAAAAAAAATCCTAGCTTAGATAGGTAGAACTCATTGTGATAAACTCATTGTGACATTGAGTTCTATCCATAATTTGTGTAACACATAGGCTACTTCACATACATCATTGTGTTCATTAAAATGCTTATTTTGGCTTAAATACATTATATTAGTTTAACAAAGTTGCTGATAAACAGCTCATTACTTTCATAATTATCTAATAAGGTTAAAAATGAGCTCTATTTGTTTATCATAAAGTAATAGCAGTCCCCAACCCTGGTCAATGAAAACCAGCATACCCCGTTGCCCTCTAGGACTAGGGCTGGGGAGCCCTGGTCCAGAAGTATGCTCTTGGAAGGGGTTCAATCAGTTTATTTGATTCAATAATCTGAAATTCACCAAGGTACTCAAAATTGAGTACCTTGTATTGTACTCAAAATTGCCTGAGAATGCAGAGGGAAAAAAAGCATTTTGGCTAAAAGGCCTTCATCATGCACAATATTCATGATGTATCACGTCAAATAAAGTGGGAGTTTTGTCTTTGTTTCATTTAGTTGGCTTGCATTTCACTCCATCACTATTTAATATAATGTAATTGAAAAATTATCTACCATTAGGGTAATTCACAAGCATACTGTATGCGCCTCAGTTACATTAATAAACATAAGAACTGGCTAATATGTACATGAGTGTAAGACACAAACAAACAAATTTAAGGGCCTGAATAAATGAAGAGAATCCATGGTCACAGAGTACATGTGCTGGGCCACATACCAAAAATGACCTACCCAGACATAGAATGGTCGAAAAGTTACCAAAGCGCATGTATAGTGTAATACACATAATGTTTCTGCATAAAGAAGTACCATTGCGTACAGTAAATATAAACCCACTTCAAGGGTAATACAATACAGAATGTGAGTAAAACATTTACATATTATATCCCACAGTGCCAACTCAAGGGAGAGTTCAGTGACTAGACTATTTACAGGGTGAAAGGTGTGTCTCTCCTGAGTCAGGTCTCCTGTCTGTATTATCTACTTTTATAACTTTACTATTATAGTTCAAAATACTATAGTGTAGTGAGTAAAACAAGGGGGAAAAGACAGATAGCTTAACTATTATGAGAGAACATAAAATAGGAATGCACTGTCTCTGTATTCTGTTAAAACGACAGTAATTAAACACAATGTATTTCCGTGTTATATGGAAACAGAAAAGTGTATTTTTCATACCATAATAGCTTTACGGCACATTCAGTCTTCTTCAGTGCATTCGTGGATTTATAGACTAAAGCTATATACTTTGGGTAATATTGTGCCTCAGTATATTGCTCTTCCTCTGTGTTGGAAGACTGTTCACCATCCTCATCTACCTCCTCCTCCCCCATCTCTTCGTTCTCACACTCGGACAACCTTGCTAAGCTCTTATCAGTCTGTTCCTGTGGGGCTGAGAGACTGCATATAGCTTTCTCAGGGGATAAAACTGTTGTACGTCCAAGTGGAGTGCTGGTAAAGGCAGGGAGATTAATCTTTGGTGCATCGCTCACATAAGCTGAGGATATTTTTGATCACACACGAGTTATCTGGGACAGACGCCATGTTACTTCATATAGCCATAGATAGCCCCCCTGAGCTAATTTCACTTCATTTGACCACCTGTCCTGAAACAAGGTTGCTATGTCAGATTCTAAATCTGAATTATGCCTTATATTCTCAATAATAATTCCTTTAGTTCACTTTTAATATGGAGCACTAATGTATTAAAATTCATATGGACGGTGTTTGGGAGGCATATTAAATGACCAAAGGAGCATAAGTATTGTATATAGCAAGAACCTTATGTCCAGTCTGTTCCATGTTATTGGTCACATCGTAGCCTGATCAGTAACTCCGTCTTCCACAATTGAATCACTGCCCTCATTTCCCTTCAGTATCCACCAATTAGAAGGTAAAGTATAGTATTTCAATTTAGCTGCTCCCTACTGACACCTCCTGATCCGGAAAAATACTGCATCCTCTCTTTACATTCTTGGTTGTATCTGTCCCTACCCACTGCGTGTTTCATTACAAGGGTCTGCAAAAGGTCTCTGGCCGGGTCTGTAGCCCCATTCATCCAGAACCCTGCAAAACATTGAGGTACAGTGAGGTATAGTTGCGGATCAGACCTTTCTTTCTCGGGTATCAGGTACTTGTCAATATTGAGAACCAACTAAGCTCATCTCATCACTGCACCCCCAGTAACAGAGTAACAGTTTAATGTTCAGATCTGTCCCTATGCTCGAAATAATGCCTTCTGAAGGAACAGTTGAAGTTATGAATTTTTTAGGCCTGTCCTTGAGATATGCGTCTCAGTCACAACAATTGAAACAACGATTGCAACTTTCTAAACAAAAACTTAACACAGCACACAATTCACAACAAAAATAGCACACTATACATAAATAGCCATATCTACATGCCCTGTACTTAGTACATACAGTACCCTCCAAAATTAATCACACCCATGATAAAGATGAGCAAAGAAGGCTGCATAAAGTAAACAATACAGGTAGAGCTATATTCTCTGCAAAAAAAAAAATATATATTATTTTAATTATTTTTTTAAATATTATTTAAATATATTTTAGCATTAACATGCTACTTTTTGAAGTTAATCTCAATCTCAGGGAACTGTATTGTGGCCTCCCATGGCTTTGTTTCACTGGGGAATAAAAATGTGGTAGCACACACATACAATCTAATTGTCATCTATCACCATGGAGAAAGGCAAATAACTCTCTGGAAAAAAACAAGAGAAAGGGGTGTTTACCTTTACATAACAGGAGATGGTTACAAATAAATAAATGCAAAAAGTAAGAGTGTTTATATGACGCCACCACTTACTATATGCCAGAAGCACAGGGGAGCTCCGACAGACTGAGAAACCCAGCACCGTCATAATTATTATTTTTTTTTTTTACATTTGTTTCTGATTTTATCCCATTTTTTCTCCCAATTTGGTAGCCAATTAGACCCGCTATTTTTACGTCAATCCCCCCCTAGTAATGTGAGTTCGTCACGTTCGAACGTCACGTCGGCTCCCCTCCCCCCTCCCTGGGGCGGACAGCCAATCGCCGCCCCCTGGTGGCACTCCCGGCCAGAGCCGACACTTGGCGAGATGGGGAATTGACCCTTCGCTAAACCACGCCCCCCTTAGTTATTGTTGCTATGTACGTCAAGCTTTCGGAGCCAGCATGGTGCTCCCACTGTCACTAACTGCACTCCCTGGAGAAATATTGTCCAATTTTTGGAAAATAGAAAAAGCGATTTCAGATAGAAGCAGACAGAAGGGTATACAATATGCATTTGAAGGTTATATTCAAGATATCACACTGACTCAGCAACAAAATGACGTAAAAAAAATTAAGATAGAAGCGAAAGCCTACAGATCAGAGTAAAAGGGAACCACCGCATCACCGGGCGATTAAGACAGAGTACAACGACATTAAGTTACACTGTTCCTGTAAAGCTGGGTAGGTCTCTATTCACTACAATCATTAAAAAGCCAAAGCAGTAGGCCTATATAACGTTACATTCAGTAGTAAGTTAGCTAGCATTAGCTAACTAACGTAACATTAGTCGCCTATAGTGTGCTGTAACGACATTACTCTGTTTAACTTGTACCTTATCCTCTAGCTAGCTAGCCAACCAGATCTCTCATGAACTTACTAAATCAGCTTGCTTGCTAGCTCGCTGGTTAACTATTTTCGCAGCCAACTACCTAACTAGCAAGCTATTTAGTGCTAGCTAGTAATGAGCCTGGCTCACTTGACAATGGCCTGATCTTAAACACGGTAGCTAGCTAGCTAGCCAACGTGAAGCAGATATCTCAAGTTTAGCGTACACGGTGATGTCACCGACATATAAATTCGCTATTGACCAGTATAACGTAATACTGTTTACTAACGCGATGTGGAAGTCGGTATTAACGAGGCATAGCTTGGCATCTGCCGCGGCGAGACTTCACAAAGCCTCAAACTTGCAGTATAATATTTGCGCTGTCGTAATTATTATATATATAGGCTATGATTAAAAAACACCGCTTGGACGAATGGAGATTCGCCAGGTGTTTCGGGCATTTCAGTTACGAAAGGATTGGAATTAGGCAAGTTTAGGACCGTTTCGTGTATACGCGAGCAATTCAGCTTACACTTTTCAGGGTTTTATTTAGGTTTTATAAAGGGAAAAAAACGTATATCTCCTTCAAACCTGTCTGGGTAACGAGTGGCACTGTTACACTTGCCCCAGGCACAACGTTTAACCATAATTTGCTAAAAATCCGCAAAACCAGCTCGAAAATGAAGAAAATGTCTAATTTCTGCGTGTAATTCAATGGAAGGCAGGAAAACAATGTCGGAGGAACTGTAGGAGTATGTAAAACACGCCGCTGTGATTGGCCAGTTTGCGTTTTGGGGCGTGGTTTAGCGAAGGGTCAATTGAACCCCGGTCTCCGTGGCCAGCGTCGGACGTTGTAACCACTGGACCACGCGGGAGGCCTAGCACCGTCATAATTTAAATTATAAAAAAGAGTGAATGCCAGTCACATTACATTACTTTTATTTTGAAATGGCATATAACACATAAAACATGAGCCAGGCCAATAATAAGATTAGTTATTTTCATTCTTTATAGTTCATTTAATGGTAAAAAAGGAAAAATGGAAAAAAGCAGAACATTCGTCACAGTCACTCAGCACAAACCTTAATAGGCTGTTTAGAATACAATACAGGGGGCTTCCCGCGTGTTCTAGCGGCAAGTTCGGGGTTCGGGGTTCGATTCCACCGGTCGCGCTAGTGTCGGATCTGGTCGGGAGTGCCACTAGGGGGCGACAATTGGATGTCCGCCCCAGGGAGGAGGGTCTCGGCTGGCACTGGCTTGAAGGAGGCAGTGCAGCGCTCGCAACTGGCTGGACTACGGCAGCGAGTTCTCATACGAGGGAGGGATAATTGGCACGAAAAAAGAGAGAGAGAGAATTGGATACTAAAAAGTGGGGGACAAACAGCAAAAATATGTAATAAATAAAAATATGTAATAATACAGAAGGCCAATTCCAATCACCTCTCAGTGATAAGAGAATGAATTACAGCACGCGTTATAGTACACCACAACCAATAAAGATATACAGTTGTATTTCGCACAGTGTAGTTAGAACCGGCTAGCTGCTGGGCAGTGGTTTACACAGGTTAAAGTACAACTGATTTCTGTTCAGTAAAAGATCAAATTAGTATAACGAAAGAAAGAAAATACTAATTACAAGCTAGACAGCGATTGCATTGCCCGCTTCCAGTATTGCATCTAATTATTTATCTAAATGTATCTTTTTTTAAAGCTTTTGCAGAATTGCATAGTTTTATATTATATGTGTGCAATAGGGGATGAAACTAACACTCTAAAAGTTTGGAAAATGTGGTCAATGTCATTTTGTGGTCATTTACGATTTCGATTTCAAGACCTCCCGCTAGAGAGGTTTCACAAATTTGTATTTTTTCTCTCAAGTTATGAGGTCATAAGGCAGGTCATTTGAATACACTTGAATGAACATTTGTCTACATACTGAATGTTTTCTCCCATCCTAAAGGCACGCACACGTTTTGTTACAAAGTTAAAGTAGTTGTATGCGTTTGTAATATAATGATGGACCATGACACATTTTCCCGAAAGCTGATCTCCTAGATAAGAAATCCAACGTTGTTTTCCTACCTATATAAGTGTAACCCCTGTACAATCGCACATATAAACGTATGTAGTTTGAGCTGGTAAGGAAAGCAAAAGTTAGTTAACCATATGAAAAGCAATGGAAAATAATCTTAAATTGCTCTAAGAATTAGAGTACTACAGAATTAGAAAACACAGCTAGGTTCACCTTGGACTGACCATGATATGGTCTTTTTTGGACACACCCTGTGCTGGCCAGAAGAGGATGGGCTCCCCCCCTTTTAGTTTGGTTCCTCCCAAGGTTTCTCCCTACCAAGGGAGTTTTTCCTTGCCACTGTTGCCTTTAGGCTTGCTTTTGGGGGGGTCTAGGCCTGGGTTCCCCCTCTGTTAAGCGTTTTGTGACAATTCAATTGTGAAAAGTGCTATACAAATAAATTTGATTTGATTTGATATTTCCGCCGAACGTAAGTAAGTAAGTAAGTAAGTAAGTAAGTAAGTAAGTAAGTAAAGTAAGTAAGTAAGTAAGTAAGCTTTGTGTACATTATTTCCGTTTGTCTCCTGCCTGCGTTTTATAAGATATAGGCTATATTTATATAGCTATATTTATATGTATATTTGTGCTGATAAGAAAATCAAAGGTTGTTTAGCCTTTTAAAAACAGCAATATCCTCAACTGAGCATTATAAAGCATTTCCTTCTTTTTGGTGGCGATATTGATGCTATTTATTTCACTTTTTAAAGGGATTGAATATGGGTGCTCACTTCAGTAGTAGCCAGTAGTATCAGAGGACTGTCTGCCAATCAGGGTATTGAAGAATATCACATCCATCCAGTAGGATGCTATATTTTCCACGTGAAAATGGTCTTAAAGACATCTTATTTATGGATTTGATTGCCGACTAGTTTTATTGATATAAGAACATTATTTATAAGAGAAATCAGCTGATTTTAAAACCAGGGGAGTACACCTTTAAGCCATGCTCGCTGCAACCCCTGCTGTCAATTCAGGAGAGCGTAGACAAGCTCACACTCTCCTCAGAAACATTTTATGTCAGTCGCTGCTTCTTTTCACACTGCAGTTCACAAGCTTGCACAGACACGAGTCTGAGGAAGACATTTAATGTGCAGCTTTATACAGGCACCCAGGGCCGTCTTTGTGGGGGGGCAACTGGTGCAACCGCCCCAGGCCTTGCCCTTCACGGGGCCCCGCGGTGAGAGGGGAAAAATGAATTATTCATTAATAATCACTTCTATAATTCTTTTATTCCCCAAAAATGTGTGATGTCGTAGCCTGTAAACCTTTAGCTCATAGTTACCAGAGCCTATATAATAGCTATTATGTAAGCCTACAACAGGTTGGCTATTATAAACAACGGTTTCTAAACAGTTGCTAAGTCTATGATGTCATCGCATTAACAGCTAGGCCCCACGTAGGTGGACTCACCCCGGGCTCAACCCACCCCTTGAGACTGCCCTGCAGGCACCCAATTAACCAGTGAGGGTCGCTGGTGTGCAACGAGACACAGACAATCTTTGTATTGTTTATTTTATACAGCCTTCTTTATGAAGGGTGTGAATCATTTTGGAGGATACTATAGTTCAATACATCCACAAGAAAATGATATAAAATTAATACATAAAACATAAATGGCCCTTCAACCCATATAACCAAAAAAGTTAGACATGGCCACATTTGGTGTCATGCCAACAATGTGAAGAATTTAATTTCACTGGCTCTCAAAGATTGACCAGACCTTCGTAGAGATTGTCCTCAAGAGCTGTAACCTATTTTCTGGGTAAAGTATCATTTTTTAACTTTACCATACAGTGCCCCACAGCAGTGTTTCTTAATCCATTCCTACAGGGCACACTGCTCTGGACATTTTAATTTCAACCTCCCAACCCATCATCTGCATCGGTCGTCTGTTAATGATCACTTGAGCATGATTAAGTGGTGGCTGGAATGAAAACATGCAGGGCAGTGTGCCCTGTAGGAATATATTGAGAAACACTACCCTAAAGAATAGATTTTGTACCTAATACCCATTGCAAAGAAGATAAAACAAACTTACACAGGAGCCAGGACACAATTGAAATAAAATGAAATATGTCAACAATTCCCAAACAATCAATCAATACAATCATGTTATACATGTCATACATATATAATGTCATTACACTTTTGTTGCATGAAATTATAAATAAATACTTACATATAAGGGTGAAGATCACACTTTGGTGGTTCTTCTAAGTAAAAAAAAAAGTAAAAAACGAAAACGAAAATAACCCAACAGTAATCAAATTCAAAGAACTCAAACAAAGGTACTAATGATAGTCAAAGTTTTTTAAATACCTAAAAAGTAAAATAAAACTTGAGTTTCTTTAGACATCAAAATAAAACTTAGTTCTAACAAAACCTAAGTCTAGGCAATGTCCGTCTTCATTGTGTTTGTGATGAATCATGAAGAACACTGGCTGCCCTTCTGCATCTGCTTGTTTGCAGTACACCCTCTGGGAGAGGCAATCTTGCAAGGTCAAGCAATCTATGCCACACTCATCTTATTTATGTATTTTAAAACCTGAAAAATTGTAAAACAAGACACAGGTGATAGAAAAAAGGTTTTCTATGTGTACCAAATAAAACCTAAATATGTATGGTAAATAATAAAATAATTTAAGTTAAAAAACAAGTTAAATAAGTGTTTATAAACATCATCATGATAAGAAAAATGTAAACAAACAAGGCCCCATTTGAATCGAAGTTAACACATTCGTACAAACACTTTAAAGAACATGAAGAAACATGCAATATAGAAGCTACTGATAAAAAGTCGTCATTTAGAGCAGTTTTTAATCAAAGTTGAAGATAAAAACTACAAGGACAAGTACTGGGGGTTATGACATCGTTGGGATTACTGAAACATGGCTTGGTGCAGCGGATGGGGATGAATATAATGTGGAGGGGTACAAATTGTTTAGGAAGGATAAAACTAATAAAAGAGCAGGGGCCCTTTATGTGAAAGATTATCTTAATGTGCAGGAAACTTTGGTACAGTCTGTTACTCAGCCTACAAGAGGGAAATCAGTACTGGATATGGTTTTGTGTAACAACCCTGATAGAATTTGCAGCACAGAGGTAATAGAACCACTAGGGGCATGTGATCACAGTGCAGTTACTTTTGATATTTTTTGGCAAGTTAAGACTCTAGAATTTTACATTTTATATGAGCTGACTTTAATAAAATGAGAGAGAATTTAAGCAATATAGATTGGGTAAAACCTCTAGATTGCAGAACTGTGAATGAAAAATGGACTACATTTAAAAGGGTTATTATAGATGTACAGTGTAAATTCATCCCAAAAGTAAGGAAAAATAGGATGAAAAAACAGTCTTCGCAGTGGATGACTAAATTGTTACGGGAGATTTTGAGGCAAAAGAAGCGACTGTACAGAGTATATAAAAAGGAAAACTCAGAGAGAAACAAGTTAGATTATTGTCATATGCAGGCTAAGGCTAAAAAGGAAATCTTTTTAGCCTTAATTCAAAAATTAAAATTTCCCAAGATGCAAAAAGTAATCCTATAGTAATTCACAGGTGGAAATTAGTTAAAGGCAAATTCCGCACGGATAATAGGAAGTTGTTCTTTACACATAGTTGTCAGTTCCTGGAACAGCTTGCCAGGTCAGGTAGTAGAGGCAGAAACACTGGGCTATTCAAGTCTAGGCTAGATGCAGTACTAGATACTCTTTAGATTAGGACATGACGAGCCTAGATGGGCTGAACATTATTCATTAATGTTCATTAATGAACATAACATTATTGTTATGTTCTAAGTTAAAACTAAGATGGATTCCACTGGTTCAACTGACTTCATTCATTAAATAATTACAGATATATACTTGAGAGCCTGAAATCTGCAACCAGAAGCCTTGGAGAGATGACATTGTCAAGTAAACTGAATACTCTTGAGGTAAGAAAGGGAATGCTCGTAGCGATCTAACGCGCCACACTTTGGTGTGGCTTGCGCTGCCTCGTCAGGGACATGGTTCGAAACCCGCATCTCTACCAGACCGGCCCTGGTCGTCACCCCCGATCGGAGGCGGCATTTGGCTGTCCACCTCCGGGGGAGGGGGTAGGGTGAGCCGGCACGAGTCCGTTGAGGAGAAGGTTAAAGACGTCCGTGGAAGAATTTCCGTCTCGGAAGAGGCGGGAACAATCGGTTAGGAATGTGTGTCTCGCTCCCGGAGGACGGGCAGCGGACTCGTGGGGGTGGGGAATTGAAATAAATAGAGGGTATAATTGGCAACTAAATTGGGAGAAAAACGGGGAAAAAAAGAAAGGGAATGCTAAAGTTTCATTTTGGTGTGAACTACCACTTTAATATACTGTACATATCTATGTTTGCATCAGGGAGCCGCTATAATGCAGATGGGCAAATTCCTGAAGAGACAACCTGATAAGTGTGATTTTATTAAGTTGTGATTATAAAAACATTTATCATATGTTTTAAATACATTTTGTGAATATTTCATGTAAATATGGAAATCTATTTTTATAAAAGGAAAAAGGCTTTTAAGGTTGTTAATATATCCTGAATACTGGAATGGCTATGTAGCAATATGATTTCCTATGTTATCCCGAAAGGTACTGAGCATTTTCTGCTCAGAATTTTGAAAGGTTATTGCTGAAGATTTACTGCACATCACTATTTCCCAGCTATCATTTTGACAAGTGTATATCAACATCTATTTGTTGGAGGACTTCACAATGACAAAAGAACAACAACAACATGTTGTGTAATGATGTGACAAAAATACTCCGTAGCTTTAAGGATTCCATGAATGTTCTTGTTGCAATGTTACTAAGAATATCAAAACAAACTATTGTGTCATAGTAAGAGTTTCTAGGACCGCAGTCCCTGAAGGAATGTTGAATTTGAGCGCTGTGTTTGGGGGAGGGGGTGAAGAGGATAAGGAGAGGCAGAGCCAGCAGAATGCTGTCTAAAGGTAATATTATAATCATCTGAGAAAGAGAGGGGAAAAGGGGGAGAACAGGAGATAGATAGTTGGAAAACTGTAAATGAGGAAAGCATGTTATTAAGGGAGGAATGCTGCACTGTATCAGAGAGACAATACTGTCATCACCAAAAAATATAAAAAAGGAAACAAACGAATGCACACTAAATAGAAGCATACTGTTGTTGTTTTTTGGCCTGCTAAATGTAGGCTACTTACCACTCTACACTGTCAGTGGTATACAAAAAAAAGCCTTATAGTCTCTGCTATCATTAGACTGACATAAATGTCAGAATTCCAGAATCTGTATTGCTATTCAAGCAACTGAAGGAATAGGCAGTGTTTTAACAATGAGAATGGAATTTTAAATGTTGGAGTAAAACACAGGAGTCAACATTAAGAGTTAAATGCTTTATCATTTCAACTATAGTTGGGACGAAACCAGCATGCACGGGGGTACTCCAGGACCAAGGCTGAGAACCACTGATCTAGAATCTGTTTACCCATGAATTTAAACTCCCCTATTTCGGGGGAATAACCCCAATTGGGCCCTATCTTGACTACAGTCAAAAACATTTCTCTGGACGGGTGTTGCGCTTTCTCGGGATTCGATTGGACACTGTGACTTTACGTCACACTTTGGCGTCACGCCCACCCTCTACACGTGATAATCGAAATCCTGAAGGTTTCATAACAGGAAACAAATGAAGCCGCGCGCAGAATGACAGCGAAGCGATACGGGCAATAAGGAAAGGGATCCAGAATCACGGAACATAACATTGAGGCGGTAGAGAGAAATAGAAAGCGAAAGGCAGTAGGTAACGGCCACGGCCACGGTATTCTTCAAAGATTTTGACATCGCTGTCAACTTGTCAAAGTGTGCTTTCATGGTAACGATAGTGTGAAATTAATGTAAAATGTGAACTGAGAAACGACAAAAGCGCAAAGCGCTTTTTGAGTTGGTTAGCTAACAGTAGCTGGTTAGCTTAACTTCAGTTACTCAGTTCAGAGGAACTAGACAGGAATGCGTCGCTTCCGTCTTCATGTCAGATGTCAGTATATTTAAGTGTTAAAACTCTTTTTTAGCAAGTCTTATTAATAATTCCGCAGTCGAAGCCGTTTAGCACCCGGTTTGTTTCACGCATCTGCCTTCCGCCAACAAAGAGTGCGTCGGGGAGAAGTCAACAACATGTTTCCCCTGGAATCGCCTTGGAATATCTCGTTTGCAGGCTGTGGCTTCCTTGGCATCTATCACATTGGGGTTGCGAGTTGCCTACAGGAACATGCACCGTTTTTAGTGGACAATGCCCGGCACATATATGGAGCGTCGGCGGGGGCTCTCACCGCTACCGCACTTGTCAGCGGAGCATGTTTGGGTACGTAGCCAGCAGTCCAGGCATAGTGGCTGACGCAGGCGTGACGCGTAGAACAACTGTCGGCATGCTTTTGTCAATTGTAATGTAACTAAGAAGGACAGGAACCTTGACACGAGATGCGTCTGGAGTTACTCGGTCCGCATGACGGTAGGTGGTCAGTGTCGATTGAAATCATCACCTGACCACCACAACCTATTTTTAATTTCAGTTTTATCTTGTTGGCACATGGTCCAGGGACATCGTGTATTGTGCGTAGTAGATCAAACAAACAGTGCACTCGTGATAAACGCAACGCCGCTTTTCCCTCCATGTCCATCCTCTTGTCTGTTTTTCTGTTTGAACATGTCTCTACCTGTTTCCCCCCCGTTTCTATCACTGTGTTAAATGTCCACAGCGTGCCTTTACTGATAGTGTAGTATTTACCAACTACGGCCATTGTCAGTGTGTGTCAGTAAGAACTTGTGTGACTATCTTTCTAGGGCAAGCAGGGGCAAACATTATTGATGTTTCCAAAGAGGCCCGTAAACGGTTTCTGGGGCCCATGCACCCCTCCTTCAACCTGGTGAAGATCATGCGGACCATGCTGTACCGCACACTGCCCCCGGATGGGCACACTCTCGCCAGCGGGCGGCTGGGCATCTCGCTGACCCGCGTGTCCGACGGAGAGAACGTCTTGGTGTCCCAGTTCAACAGCAAAGAGGAGCTGGTGCAGGTAGGCCTCGCTGACCAACAAACAAACAAACACACACACACACACACACACACACACATACCGATACCAGCGGTTTACTCTGGTTCACGCACCGACTGAGTCACTATGGTCCACACGCTGACCCTCTGACCGAAGGGTGGACTTACTCCCTGAGACGCCAACGTGGTGACGCTCCAAACGTCATACCCTGAGATTCCGAAATATGGACTCACACACTGACACTTGGGTGTTACTGACTTACACTGTGACATTGATGTGCTGATGCTCGTATCAAACATTATTTTTATACTGTACGTAAAATGGAATCGCTGATTTTCTGATTGAATAGCTGGGGCCCCATGTTATGAGGTTAACTTTGACTGAATCTGAGAGACAGTCCGCCGATCAGACTGTGTAATGTGTGTGTGCGATCGGTGTAGAACTTATTGTTATCTGGAGCCTTATCGGCTCCATACCATGTAATGGCTGACCCCGAGACTAATATATGGACTGGCTGGTACTGTGATCGACACACAGTTACTGCAACTGACTCACACTTTGATGGACAAACTTGACTGGGCTATTCAGCATGGACATGAATGCACTGCCACAGAAACTAACTGTCCAAGGAAAATGAATAACTCACATTTCCATGTTTTTTATCCAATGTTGCTGGTTTAGTGGACGTGACAAGACACACTTTCAAGCTTATTTATCTGTAGATGGCAAGAGTTGAAAATGCAATTATTAATTTTTCATACATGAGTTATTGTCTACCATAAAAAATATGTTTTGTGTTTTATCCACATTCTCTCAAGTTCTTTAGTGACTTGACACATACATTTTTCTTTGTCCAGGCATGTGTGTGCAGTGCCTACATCCCAGTGTATTGCGGTCTCATTCCTCCTACGCTACAGGGTGTGGTAAGTGTTACACACGCGTCTTACAGAATTTCATCCATTGGGAATTTCAGCGGTCTCCCTCATATCAGAATTGTTATTGCCCAGATATACATTTTGTAATTTCCTTCACAAACAAATTAAAATTGAAATTGAAACCTCACCTCTTATCATAAGACGAAACAAGAGGGACTGAGACCTTTTTGGGTTTGACGCCAAACATTGTTGTAACTGGATCTGGGTCACATGGACTTCGTCAGGAGTTGAGCCCGAAGATAGACTGAATAGTGACCAGGGCATGTTGTCCATAGATCTTACGGTGTATCCGCAACGATTTGAGGTTAGGCGAAACTGGGAATTGTGAACGGGGCACCACTCGGCCAAAGCATAACATCCTCAGAACGTTGTTGTCACATGGTGGCGACGTCAGAGCCACATTGAAAGGACACCATATTACATTTACATTCTAGGCATTTTGCAGACGCTCTTATCCAGAGCGACTTACACAGTTTACATTTCTTTACATACAGTCCATTTGTACAGCTGGATATTTTACTGAAGCAATTCAGGTTAAGTACCTTGCTCAGGGGTACAACAGCAGTGCCCCACCTGGGAATTGAACCTGCAACCTCTTGAGTTACAAGCCCAGCTCCCTAACCATTACACTATACTGCCTACCTGCCATATCTCAGCAGGGCACAGGCTGGGAGGCGTGTGGGGCCGTGTGCCTCCTAGTGCCTCCTAGTGCCACCATTCTGGTGCTAGAACAGCAGTTCACCTCACTGGGGATTTTTACCTTTGAAATAAAATGTTTAGAATGTGTCTGGTCTGTATGAAACAGATGCGCACGCACACACACACACACACACACACACACACATGCAAGTACAGCACATGTGTACACACGCACACACGCGCACACACACAGTCATGATACACAGGCACACACACACAGACATGTTACACAGGCACACACATGCGTGCGCATACACACACATACACACATATACACACACAGACATGTTACACAGGCACACAGATGCGTGCGCACACACACATGCAAGTACAGCACATGCGTACACGCGCACACACCCACACACATATACACACACACAGACATGATACACAGGCACACACATGCAAAGGATTTTTGCCTTTGAAATAAAATGTTTAGAATGTGTCTGGTCTGTATGAAATGTCCCTGTATTTGATAGGATGGAGTCAGATGGAACATGTGACCCAGTGTTACCATTCATTATATCGTTCTAAATTGCCAGCTGTCTATTTCCTCTGTGTGTTTTCGTCTCT